>PJEM01006961.1:0-58212 GCA_004023845.1 Helogale parvula
CCCCCCCCAGGCTCCCGCCAGAGCACTTCGCTCCCCCAGTCCTCCCGACAGCTCACATCATCACCCCCGCCTCACAGATGGGGAAACTGAGGCTCGAGGAGGTTAGGTCACTGCCCACGTGCGGCTAGGATTTGGGGCCGTTTTCCTAATTCGCCCCCTCCATGCTGCCGTGTACATTAAGATAATAATAAATGGTATTTTTAAAATTCTTTTCATTATGACCTCACTTGCCCAGGTAGAAAGAAAGGTGCTGCTCCAGATGAGGAAACTGAGGCAGGAGGCTCACAGCGGGCCTAACACCTTAAGCAGATTTCCTCTGGGGACCCTTCTGTCACCCAGGACCTTGATGGCCTCCATGAACTAACTCTGAGTTTATCTAGAAAGAGCCCGGGACTCACCGCAACCAGGCCAGCCCGATGCGGCCGCCGCACAGCTGCACGCGCACCGGGCCGGGGGGACTCGTGTCCCATTTACCTGCCTGTTTATCTCTGGAAGCACCGCCTGCATGGCCAGGCCTGATGATCCCCATTTCCCGGATGAGGAAACCGAGGCCTGGAGAAGCCAAGTCACCTGCCCGCGGCCGCAGTGGCTGCAGAACACGCCTCAAGTATCATGAGAGCCTAGAAACCTAGATTTTCATATAAATCTGCCCGTCTTTAAATGTTATCAATTTATTTAAATAATTTTTTTTTCTCTGCAGTGCAGGACACACAAAACACCTCTGCGGCCGGGGCCGGGGCTGTGACGGCCGGGCTACAACCCCGAACAGAAGCAGAGAGCGCAGGGGCGGGTCCACGCTCCACTTCGACCACCGGCTGTGTGACCTCAGGAAGGCCCGTCAACCTCTCTGAGCTCCTGTGCCTCCACTTGGAAAATACGCGCATTACCGCGCCACGGAGGGGTTGTGAGGCCCCGCCAAGCTACTCGCCGTGCCCCTCGGTGCCCGGCATACAGCAGGCGCTCCGCCAACGCCGGCTGCTGTTAGCATCAGGCTTCCTGTAGGGACGCGAACGGGGGCCCCTCTAAAGACCTGTCTACTTGGAACCCTAACGCGACCCTATTGGGAATAAAGGTCTTTGCAGATGCAGTTAAGGATCTTACGAGATTGCCCTGGATCACGCGAGCGGGTCCGAAATCCAATGGCGAGCGTCCTTGTAACAGGAGAGAAGTTACAAAAAAGGGCCGTGCGGAAAGGAAGGCAAAGACTGGAGAGACGTGGCCACCGGCCAAGGGCCATCTGGAGCCGCCAGGAGAAGGAGGCAGGCTCCACCCCCAGAGCCTCGGGATGGAACGCGGTTCGGCTGACACCTTGGTTTCAGGCTTACGGCCTCCAGAGCTGTGAGAAAATATTTCTATTGCTTTATATTTTTTTATGTTTGTTTATTTTTGAAAGAGAGAGACAGTGCAAGAGCAGGGGAGGGGCAGAGAGAGAGGGAGACGCAGAATCGGAAGCAGGCTCCAGGCTCTGAGCCCGACACGGGGCTGAAATTCATGAACCGTGAGATCATGACCTGAGCCGAAGTTGGACACTCACCCTACTGAGCGACTCAGGCGCCCCTAAATTTTTATTTCTCTATTTGTATTTATTTCTCTTATTTATGTTTCCTCCGCCCCAAATTTTTATTATGAAATAAGCTCTACACCCAGAGCGGGGCTTGAACTCACAACCTGTAGATCAAGAATCACGTGCTCTATTGACGGCCAGGTGCCTGGCATCCTGGATTTTTGTTTGCATAAGTTTATTCATGTATTATTTCTGAGAGAGTGAGCAGGGGGAAGGGCAGAGAGAGAGGGAGACAGAAGCCGAAGCAGGATCCAGGCTCTGAACTGTCAGCACAGAGCCCAACGTGGGGCTCGAACCCACGAACCACGAGATCATGACCTGAGCTGAAGTCACACGCTTACTGACTGAGCCACTGAAGTAGACCACTTTTCACCTTTTAAAAAGCAGGCAGAGGCACCTGGCCAGCTCACTCAGAGGAACACGTGGCTCTTGATCTCGGGGTTGTGAGTTTGAGCCCCACCCTGGGTGCAGGATTATTTACAAATAAAATCTTTACTTTAAAAAAAGCAGCTACTAAAAACTTTGTATCCTGACAGAGCCGTACATGGGGCTCGAACTCATAAACTGCGAGATCATGATCTGAGCCAAAGTTGGATGCTGAACCGACTGAGCCACCCAGGCACCCGCACTGCCGGGCCCATGAGGGGGTCAGCGCTCCCACACTGCCAGAACCATCACGGTGTTAGTGCTTCAAACCACCAAGTCTGTGGTCACGTGCTACGGCAGCCCCAGGAATCTAACAGGCTCCCTGAGAAGGCTCCAGAAGACGCACAGATGTTTCCAGCAAGAAGGCTTTTCTAAGACGGATCCCAGCCTGCAGCCCCAGGGAACGACCCTTCTGCAAGGCCGTCACGGGAGGTAGGGAGCTGTGGCTCTCTCTGCCTTCAAGGCTGTTGACAAAGCTCACAGGCGGCGGGAGGTCTTCCAGCCGGGCCCCTGGGAGGTGACTCACGTACCAGAACAAGGATCTCTGGGACCCCCCCGGGCCCCCCCCCCAGGGCCAAACCCACGGCGGAGACAGACACGCAGAGAGCGTGGGGCGTGGGCCAGGAAGGGAGGGTGTGCAGGTTCCTGTGGACACAAACGTTGTTTTTCAGGAAGGAACCATTAAACCGAGGACCCGAGGACCCACGGTCGGCGCCGGGAGCCGCGACTCTCCACTGGAGCCTTTTATTGAGGCTGTGCTTTCGCTTCTTTTTTAATCATCCCCGTTTTTCTTTCTTCCTCTTATTTCTGACGCCAGCAGGGGCTTTCCCGGCAAGCGTCGGTCCTGAAGGGCACGTGCAGTCCGGCTGTCCTGAGTCACGTGACCGCCGGGGGCCCTGTGAGCTGAGAAAAGCACCCCCACCACACGGGCGGGAAGTGGCTCTGGGGGGGACATCAAGTTCCCAGAGAGAGAGCCCAGGACCAGGGGCTGGCTATGAACCGACCCTCTGCAGGCCCGAGGAATTTCGAGAGAAACACAGAGAGTGCAAGCAGGGGAGGGGCAGAGAGAGAGGGAGAATCCCAAGCAGGCTCCACGCTGTCAGCGCAGAGCCCAACGTGGGGCTCGAACTCACAAAAATGCAAGATCACGGCCTGAGCCAAAATCCAGAGTCTGACGCTTAACCAACCGCGCCACCCAGGGGCCCCAAGGCTTCTGATTAAACCAAGCCCGAGGCCGGGGGCCCAGCCCCAATTTGCCGCGTGACCCCCAAGAGGCCCCTCAAACTCCGAGCCTTGGATCCGCACGCCCACCAATGCACAAAAGAAAGGCAAGTCAAACTTGCAAACCAAAACAATGACCTTTGCAACCACGGACGCTCGAGAAGGCCCGAAGGACGGGGCGCTGGCGTGGACGTGGGAGGGACGGTGACAGCCCTTCCGGAAGGCTCGGGAACGACGCGGCTCCCGGCACTCCCCGACCCTGCAAGTGCCGGCACGGGCCCCGAGACCTGGAGGCAGAGCCAGGATTGGAACGCACACCTCACACTGTGTGCGGGGACGCCCAGGGCTCCGCGGGGCTGTACGCACGGGCACACACACGCACGCGTGTGCGCAGGCCCACACAGGCTGTGGACCCCCAGGCTCTCAAGAGCCCTATTCACAAAGAGCCCACACGTCCCTCAACGTTGAGGAAATACACAAACGCACTCTATCCCTGCAGCGAAATACAACCGTGCGACACTCGCTACAATGTGGACGAACCTGGAAAACTTGAGGCTCAGGAACGGCCAGACCCAGGACACAAACTGTAAGATCCCATTTACATGAAACGTCTGGAAAACGCAAGTCCATAGACAAGGAAAGCAGACTGGGGGCCCCAGGGACTGGGGGGCTGGGGGGCTGGAGGGGCGAATGCGGAGTGGTGGTGAAGGGGGAGCAGGCTTCACTTTGGAGGGATGGGAATGTTCTAGAAGCCGACAGAGGTCATGGCTGCACAACTCTGTGAAGGTAGTAATTGCCACTGAATGGTTCGCTTTAAAGTCACTCACTGGGAGGCGACTGGGAGGCTCAGTCGGTTGAGCGTCCGGCTTCAGTTCAGGTCATGATCTCACGGTCAGTGGGTTTGAGCCCCACGTCAGGCTCTGTGCTGACAGCTCAGAGCCTGGAGCTGCTTCAGATTCTGTACCTCCCTCTCTCTCGGCCCCCCCCTTGCTCCTGTTCTGTCTCTCTCTGTCTCAAAAATAAATAAACAAGAAGTAATTATTTTAAAAAAATAAAGTGACTCATTGGGGGCGTCTGGGTGGCTCCCTTGATTGAAGATTTCTGCTCAGGTTATGATCCCAGGGTCGTGGGATCCAGTCCCGTGTCCGGCTCTGCAGTGAGCGTGGAGCCTGCTGGGGAGTCTCTCTCCTCTCCCTCTGCCCTTCTCCCCCTGCGCATAGGCGTGCTCTCTCTAATTAAAAAATACGTAATTTTAATAAATCAAGTGACTAATTACATGTTACGCGAATTTCGCCTCCATAAATTATTAAGTAAAGAATTAATGACGGCGCACTCACTCCGGGCACAGCTGAGCTGCACACGCCCGACCCCCGGCGACCTCGTGTGTTCTCCGCCCAGCACCGCAGGGACTCACGGCGGGGGTGGCTGCGGTCCCCTCCCATCTGGGGGACACGGCCCCTCTGCAGGTCTCCTGGGTGGAGACGCAGGCCCCTGGCTCTTCCTGCCTGGGGTCCGGGGCTGCCCTGTCCCCAAGGCGTCACCCCAGCAGAGCGTGTGCATCAGCTTCACCTGGCGGCCGCCCTCTGCCTGGGGTGCGCACCCACAGCTCCTTGGGCAGAAGTCGTCCGGGCTGAAATCCAGGGGAGGCGCCGCCCCTGAGGGAGCCCAGCAGACCGCTGGCCATTTCTGGGGTCCTTCCCTGGTCTTGAAGAACAGCGCACGCGCCGCTGAAGGGACCTGGAATCTAAGAAAGCCAGCCACCTGCCCTCACTCCTTCCCTGGCCTTCCCTTCCAGTTCACGCTGGCCCGCTTCCCACGGGGTGAATGAAGTGAGGTTCACACCCACACTCATCTCCTTATCAAACGGCCATCGGCCACACCCTCGCCTCCTCTCCGAGCAGGCTTTCTCCCTGCCAGAGCCGAGAGGCCGACGGGTTTCCAGACGTTTCACTTCAGCTTCCCTGGATGAATGATCCGTATGTCATTTCTCCGGGTCGTCTCCTAGAAGGGCTCCCGGAGGCCACGCCCCCAGCGCTGTGCTTAGAGCCCCCCTCCCGGAAGCCACCCACCCCAGCGCTGTGCTTAGAGCCCCCCTCCCGGAAGCCACCCCCCCAGCGCTGTGCTTAGAGCCCCCTCCTGGAAGCTACGCCTCAGCACTGTGCTTAGAGCCCTCCCTTACGCCCCCCTACCCCGGCGTCCAGGTGTCCCATTTCCTCACCCCCAAGCTCCACCCTCCACAAGACACGAGGACATGAACACAATTCAGCTACTTCATACCCAGGATCGCCTTTCCACCGGCTTCGAACCAGGTCCCCGGTTCCGACTGCAACCACACTGCTGGCGACCCCCGAGCCCTTGTGCAAGAAGACAGGGCTCCCCTCTTCCTCCCGAGCCCTCCCCAGCACTGATCGGAACGCTGTGTCCGTGGCAGCGGGGGCTCCCTCTGGCTTACACCCAGAACTCTCCCTGCCTCTGCCAAAGACACTTTCTACTCCGGGTATCACTTCTTAGTCCATTGGGGCTATGAGAACAAACTCCCCCAAACATGACAGCTTATGGACAATGGACGCGTATCTGTCACAGTCTGGAAGCCGCAAGTCCGATCCCAAGTGCCCACGTGGTCAGGCGAGGGCCCTCTCCTGGGCTGGGGGCTCTGCTGTGTCCGCGCATGGCCAAAGAGGCAAGTGAGCTCTCTGGGGACTCTTTTTTTTTTTAATGTTTATTTTTTTTTTTGAGAGAGACAGAGACAGCGTGAGCAGGGGAGGGACAGAGAAAGAAAGGGAGACACAGAATCTGAAGCAGTTGAGCTGTCAGCACAGAGCCCGACATGGGGCTCAAACCCACAAACCGTGAGATCATGACCTGAGCTGAACTAGGGCGCCCAGCGGACTGAGCCACCCAGGCCCCCCTGAGGATGCTTTTAGAAGGGCACTAACACTTTCCTAAGGGCCCCACCCTCATGACCCCATCACCCCCTGGGGGCCCCCTGCCTCCTGGCACCAGCATTCCGGGCATGAGCTTTGCAACACAGGAATTCTGGGAGAGCAGACACTCAAGACCACAGCAGCACGACGGATTTCAAGTACCGTTCCGGATCAGCGGGAAGCAAGTGCGGTGCTTCGGGTGGCAGAGCAGGAAAGAAAGCACAGCCGGCGGGGAATGGCCTCGCGGCGTCTGCGGGGGCTCCCGGGGCTTGCGAGGCTCTGCCTTCCACCTGGGGGTGACCACACAGGTGTCCGTGTTCCGTGTCTATGTAACCCCCTGTGTCTTAGGCACGTTCCTGGAAGCGCCTAATGTTTCACAGCAGGAAGAAACCAGAGTGTCCCGAGTTGAAACGAGCGAGCAGGAGGCTTTGGCGGGTGGAATGCGCGAAGCCTGGGAACACGCAGCCGGAGGAAGTCCCGGGGCCGCGGAGCCTTTCGAAGCTGCCAAGGGATTCCGGCTGCCGTGGGCGCTCTGCCGAGAACCGCCCCTGACCTCCGCCGCCGGCCAGCAGGCCAGATGGGGCCGGGCTGATGGGCACGAGATCTCCGCAGGGCTCAGAGGGCCGCGCAGGGGGCACCAGGACAGAAGGCAGCCCCCGTCCGCCACCCCAGCGGCCAGCTTTCCAGCCCAGAAGAGGAGGAGGCGACCCTCCGGCCGGTCCCGGGGGCGGTCATGCGTCCGCAGGACTGGGGTTAATCCGGAGGCAGGGTGGGGGGAAATCAGGCTTGCAGAAGCCGCTGGAAGGATGGGCAGGCCTGGGAGCCTCCCGTGAGGCCCAGAATGGAGCGGGGAGAAATAGGAAGCAGGCGGAGGAAGTACTTAAAGAGGGAAGGCACAGTCTCAGGCGGGAGGGGGTCAAATCCTCCCTGGGGTCCCGGCCCGCTGAAGGCGGGGCTGCCAGGCTGAGGGGGGGGCCAGGCACCCACCCAGCTGGGCCACAAGAGCCCCCCTCCCACCTGATTCACACAAGGCCGCTTTTGTGTCGCCACACACAAAATCTGTTGGAAGAAAACGCGCACTCATGAGGAAACAATCAGACAAATCCACACCGAGGGGCATCCTGCCAAAAATGCCGGCCTGGTCCCCTCACAAACAAACTGTAAACCCTCGGGGGGGGGCGGGGCGGGGAGAGGGCTCGGCCAGCCCCCTGCGCGGTCCTGGTGGTTTCTCCAAACTGAAATCTTTCCACCTAAAAGCTCCGTTGGGAACAGAACACATGAATGCCGGGTGGTTGTTTCATGAGGCCAAACGGTCCCTTCGGGGGGCGGGGGGAGGGGACGGCTGGGACCTTCCCAGTCCTCCTGACAGACCGGCAAGAGTGACCCAGGTGAGCTGGGAAGGTCTAGAAAAGACAGCAACAAGACGCAGGCAATGGGGCGCAGCACGGCCTCCCCCAGGGGAGATGAAGGCAGGCTGATCCTACACACCCGCCTCTGGAAGGTTTAGAGGGAATCCAGAGTCAACACTTGTGTAACGCTTGCTCAGCTGTTATCCTAAGTGCTTTACATATGCCAACTCCTCCACCGTTTAAGAGCCCTAGAGAGAAGACAGATACTTTTATTAACTCCATCCCACAGAGAAAGAAGGCACAGAGAGGTTAAGTCGCTTGCCCAAAGGCACACAGCAGGGGGAAATCAGGATGTGAACCTGACTGTCTGGCTCCAGAGTCCACATTCGTGGGTCCACCTATGCTCCTGGGTCCCAAAACCCTGGCCAAGGGCTGGGGACTTGAGAACTGACCTTGCCGGCCTCAGAACCCCCCACGTTGCCCCCATGCCTCGCACCCAGATGAAAAGTGACCGTGTGAGCACCCGTCTCTGTCGGAGATGCTCCCGGAGCATCTGGCTGTCCCCCACACACCTCTGCACTGTCCTGGCTGGAGAAGGGTGTGCCCCAGGGCCCAGGGCACGGCCAGCCGGCTGGCAGTCATTCGTGGGGTCCACTGCCGACAGTGCTCAGCCGCACTGCAGAATGTGCCTGCCGGCTATGCGGATTTCACGCCAGTCACCCCTCTGAGGAGGGAGGGAGGCGGGCAGCCGGTGACAAGGGCACAGGGTCGCGCCCCCCTCCGGGAGCCCCACCTGGGGCAGACCAAGCCTGAACTTTGGCACGCTCCAGCGCTGACGCCCCTCCCAGTTTATAAAAACCGCCTCCTCCCAATCGTGCTGCAGGGATGTGGCCGGCCAGGGTACAGAAGAGACTTTCTGCCTGGAAAACACTCGTTAATGACTTGTTCCTGCAATTGCCCGGCCTCTTCCCAGCCCTGCTCCCCTGGCCCAGCTGGCTCCCGCCCAGCACCCCCTCCTCCGCTCACCTATGCCAATCTGCCCTTGCCAGCACTCATTTGCTCTGCGACTTTACGCAAATCCCCACTCCCCCTGGGTTTTGTTTTCCCCAAGGGAAAAATTTAAAAAAATGGAATTGAGTAAAATGCAAGGTCCCCAGATCATTAGAGAGATTAAGGAACCTTCCCAGATAAAAACAATTAGCTGATAAGATACCACCTCTTCAAGAGGTCTTAGATGGAGCCAAACAAAATAATCTCTAACATTGTAATGGCAAGCATCTCTGAGGCAATGAGATGAAGTGGGGAAACTGTTCTGGGGCACAGGGCCCTTTAATCATTTTTTGCTGCCTTTCACCGTTTCCTCTTGTGCTAACACTTCCCCAACCCCCATGTCCCCTACTCCCAGCCCAGCCTCCTTTTCATTTAGGACAGCACCCCACCCACCCCATTCCCTGTGGTTTGGGAAAAAAGAAACTCCTTCCCCAGCTCCAAGGACGCGCAGGTGATCCAAGTCTGACGGATCACAGCAGTCCATCTCTGAGTCAAGGTTGAGCACAGGACACCGCCCGGCCAATCAGAGCCACCAAGCGTTCACACCACCGCTTTTCCCAGCCACTGGGAACATGCTCTAATTACCCCTAAAGGTCCCTCCATAAGGGTCCCTTGGAGACCTCTGGGCAACTTCTAAGTGGCTGGTCTCTCCCGCACCCCCCACATAGCGCAGAAGACCCATCCTGAGCCCCGGGTAAGGCTGCAGGGAAGCAATCTGGAAACACCCCCAAGAAATCAATCTTGAACCTCCAGGGTTTCATTCTGTCTACCAGGTGCTCCACCGTGGGACCCTCAGGAAGGAGAGCAGGGCGGGAGAGCTCCCCTCCCGGCCCTCCCCCTGCACTCGCAGGCTTACTGAAGGCACGTACGGGGTTTTGCACGACAGGGCCCGTGGGCTGCGCCTCCGGTCCCTTACAACGTAAAAGCGTCAGCAGAACGGACCTGGCTCTGCCCCTCCCGCCGCACACAGTGGACCAGAGATGACCTGGAAGTGCTCCCACTTTGATGCCGAGCTTCTGCTCAAAGGCAGCAGGAAGGGAAACCCCTCCCCCGTCCGGGCCGCCCGCGGGGGCCACCGTGGCCGCAGACCCCAGCCAGGACAGGCGCCGTTTCTTCCCCCGCCACTCCCAGACAGCCCTGGCGACATCTTCGTAAATCTGTGTCCCTCCTGGCCACTCCGTCGTTGAGCTGGGACGGAGAAGGGCTCCAGCAGAAGACCTTGGCCAAGGGAACACCCAGGCCGCTGCCCGAGTCCACGAATGTGCCTCGGAGACCAGGCTCCCAAGGCTCCTCCGTGCCAGGCGCTGTGCTAATAAGGGCTTTCCACAGCCCCCACAGCCCTCAGAGCTGGGCCTGGGGAAAATGAGGCACAGCAGGGTTAAGTGGCCGCACTCGCACAGAATGGAGTGGAAAAGAAGGTACTGGAATCTACGGAGTCAGGTTCCAAAGCCCATGCTTTCAAGGATCCGCAGTGGAGCCCCCTTTCGGACTCAGCCCAAAGTCCTGTGCCAGCCAGGTCTCCACCCTGGACCGGGGCCCCCAACCATGGGATGAACAAGACAGACGAGGCCCCTGCCTCCCAGAACCTCAAAGCCAATGAACGTGGTAACTTGCGAGATGGCAAAGACTCGGGAGGGAAGGGCATGGAGTGGCTCTAAGACGGCTGGTGGGGACGGGAGGGGAGCTCGCGGGCAGGGCTGGCGGTCGGGGGTGGCTTCTTCACGAGGTCACCATTGAGCTGAAACAAAAAAGCACGTGCAAAGGCCCAGGGGCAGGAAAGAACACAGTGCCCCGCAGGAAAAGAAAAGCCCGTGGGGCTGGAGCCAGGGTAAGAAATTCGAGAGTCGACGCGGGCAGAGGGCCCGAAGAAGCGCCGTGCGGGCTTCCCACCACCCAGAGAAGTTGTGTTTTGAACCAGGGCAGCGAGACGGTCCAGTCTGCATTTTCTGAAGAGCATTCTGGCTGCAGGAGAAAGAGCCGCCGGCAGAGACACGGGGTCAGGAAGGCACACACAGCGCAGCGAGGGGCTCCTGCAGCTGGCGAGAGGCAGAGGCAGCTCGGGCCACCGCGGGGGCGTGCAGGGGGGCCGGGAAGCCGTCCCCGCGTCCCTGCGCAGGAGCGCGACCTGCCACTGCCCGCAAACCTCCCTGCAAACAACCCTTGTCTCCTCAGCATCCATTTGATAAATATTTGAGAAGCTTCGAGCGTGTGCTAGGCACCCATCCAGGGGCTGGGGACACCGCGAAAAACAAAACCAAGGTCCCTGCCCTCACGTCCCCAAGTCCTCTGGGGGAGAACTAGACAGTGAACAGCAAACACGACACACGCATAAGTGATGCGGCGTCTCACAGTCACGGTCACGGAGCTCCAGGATAGCCGCAGGGCGCGGAGGGACGGGGCGGGGCAGCAGGCTCGCACAGGGGGGCGGGAGGGGGGGGCCTCCCGGAGCACCCAGGAGCTGAATGAAGCCCCAAAGAAGGAGGGATGGCGGGGGACACCTGCAGGCAGGGCACAGCTGAGGGGGGGGTGCGCTGCTAAGTCTCGGAACGGCCTTCCAAGGCCAGCGCGCAAAGTCAAGGTGAAGGGGAGGGCAGAAAGGGGTCGGGAGCAGATGGCGCAAGCCCCAGGGGGCCAACGAAGGACGTGGCTTTGACTCTGAGGGGGCGAGGCAGGCCCACTTCGGGCCCAACAGAGGAGGATGGTGGGCCGGCTGCGTGGAGAACACCCGGCCAGGGAGCAACGGCGGAGGCAGGGAGGCCCGCGGGGAGCCTGGGACGCAGTTGGTGGCCACAGGTACGGCGAGAAGTGGTGGCATCCTGGCCGTACTGTGAAGATGAAACTGAACGTCGTGGTGGTTGGAAGTCGACGTGGGAAGTGAGAGAGAGAAGGGGGAAGCGTGGGGGGGGGGGCAGCACTGGTTGGGGGTCGCGCACCGGCCCCGGGGTAGGACAGGCGGCCTCCGACCGCCTGAACTGAGATCCGCAGTTGGCCCCTGGCTGCTGGGGGCTGAACTCAGGAGAACGCTCTGGGCCCGGGGTGTCAACTTGGGAGGAGCAGGACACAGAAGCCCATCGCTGCCGGACACGGGCGGCCCCCACGCAGAAGACGTCTGTCGCCTGCTCTCTGCAGCTGGCCAGGGAGGTGAGAGGGGACGCAAGACAACAGACATTTCAAGTGTCTTAAGAGTCCTTCTGGGAGCTTCCAGAAAAGGTGGAAGGAACTTCACCCAAAATGCCAGGAAGCAAACAAGGGTCAGGCCCCTCCCGTTCCTTCCCCCTCCCCCAGCCCCCCAGCATGGACAGGAAGACACCGGGCGGGGGGGAGGGGGGAGGCAAGAAACGGACTGCCCGGTCTTGGTCCGCCAGGGTCCAGGACCTCTGGGTCCAGGGAGGTTCTGGGCAGACGAAGCAGCTCAAATCAGGATCGGAGCCACCGCCGGCAACCCGTGACCACCCGCGGCCCAGCCTGTAAATCTTCGGAGCCAAGAATGAGCTGTTTTGTGTTATTTTGTTTCTCTTTGTGCTTCTGCTCCTGCCAGCAGTTCCCAGGGCCAGTGGAGGCCAAGGTCACGTTTGACAAGGGGGAGGGAAACAAGGCACATAAAAGAGCTTCTCCTTTTGTTTTTTGTTTTTTACTGTGGCCCCAGCCGTGCGACTCAATTCCCAAAGCCACTAGATCTCCGCGGAGAAGGGCAGAGGCGCAAACCCCTGGACGGCCGGGGACCAGGAGCCTGTGCGCGTCAGCCTCGTGCCGGAAATCAGCGCCGGGGGTGGCCGAGGAGCCACGGGCGTCTCTGCTGCCGACCCGGGACACGGGCTCACCCTTCTGGGCACCGGCAGGACCCACGGGCGTCGGGGCAGCAGGGTCCCGGCCGCGACCAGGACGTGCCCCAGGGAGACGCCGCCGAGCGGGTCTTTGACACAGACTCGTGACTCACCTCGGCCTCGTCCGCCTCCACGAAGGCCCGGGCACAGCGGTTCCAGGTAACCGAACTCAGCCACGTTCTCCCATCACGCTGAGTCACCGAGGCCGGCACGGCAAGGATTAGTCATTCCGGGAAGGGACGGGGACACTTCATAGAACGGGAAGAGCGAGGCACACGGAACACGCCCCCAGTGCCAGCCCGAGCGGAGGCCAGGCTGCGACGGGACTCATGGCCACACACGTACACATGCACCCAACACGCATGGGTGCGCCTGAACACGCATGCACGAGGGCGCCCGTCCACGTACCGATACACACCGCGTGGTGACGACAGTGCGCACATCGACACAGGGGCACACACACCCCCACACGTGCCGACGCAGGACTACGTGTGCCGCGCCACCGCATGCGGACACGTGTGGACATGTGTGCACATCTCTGCCGGTATGAGGACACCGTGTTCCGTGTTACAGGCCAGCGTGTTCTCACGCCACCAGTCATGTGTGCACACTCGGCACACGCACGCCCACCCTCCCCCGTGAAGCCAGAGCGGGAAACAGAAATAAACCAGATTCCGGGAAATCAGAAGAGCCCTGGCTTCCAGCCGTCACGCAGCGGCCTCTCGGACTCGGGGAGGAACCGCAAGTCCCCCCGTGGGAAAGAGGAAGCAAAACACAGCAGCCCCGCTTGCACCTGGGACCCCGGCCACTCCAAGGAGGGGGCGCCTGCGTCCGCACCCCGGATCGATTCCAGATGCAGGATGCCCCGGGCTGTCCCGGGCCTCGGGGCCATGAGGCTGTGACACCACGATGCCCTCCGAGATTGACCTGCGGCTTCCCGGAGCCTGGGGGGTAGGTGGGGGGGGGACTGGCTGTCATAGGAGGCTGGCCAAGCAGACCCCGGGGGTGCGGCGCGAGCCCACCGGGAGGGTCACTGGGACCACCGGCACGGGACAGGCTGCCCTTCCCAGCTGGCCTCGGCGTGTGTGATTCTAGAACATCCCGGGCTGTACTGGGCGGGAGCTGCGCTGTGCCAGCAGTTCGGGGAGGCGAAGACACGGAGGAAGGCCGAGCGGCCCCCACCGCCCGCCGGCCACGCAGGCAAAGGGGTCGCCGGAACACGGGGTCCGGGAGGGGCCTGCCCTGCTGCCAAGTACTGACTGGAGCCGCTGAGAAGGCAGACGGCAGGAGACTGCGGGCAGCAGGCCCTCGGGCCTGAAATCCCAGTTCTGCCCGTTCAGCCCTGTGACCCGGGGTAAGTGACTTCACGGCTTCGCGATTCCCTCTCCCTCAGGAGAAGCAGCGGTCGCCATTCAGATACGAAAGGAAATGATTTCGGGCCTGCGCGACACTCCGAGGGGCATCTGCCCAATGAAAAGTGCTGGTCAACCCCCACCTTCTACCCGATGGGCAGAGATTCGGCAAAGGCCACAAAGCCACCCGCGGCCAGGCCGGGCACTCCTGAGGCTCCCTGAAGGCAGAAGGAGCCAACGGAAGCCCAGGTGCAGGTCTGGGAGGGCAGAGAGGGTGAGGAGACGCCCCGACCTCGCGGCCCCAACCGCCTCGCCATTCTACCATCGTCCCTGAGCCCACCGCTGCCCTGGCCCTCGGGGACACCGCCGTGCGAGCGACAATGTGGCCCCTGCCCCAGCAGACGGCCACACTCATGTGGGCAGAAGAGGATGCGCAAATAAACCTATACCATAATGGGGGCTCCATTCAGGGACCAGAGGGGTGAGCTACACACACACCTGAGAGCGAGCCTTCTGGACAGAGGGGAACGCAAGCCAGAGGCTCTGCGGTGGGCCCAGGCTGGGCAGGCTCAAGGACACCCAGGAGATGAGCGTGGCAGGTGAGCCGCGGGGCCAAGAGTTAGGGAGGGGGGTGAGAGAGGGAAGGAGGGCGTATCGTGGGGGCCTTCAGGCCACCGAGAGGACCTCGGGCTTCCTTCAGAGTAACACAGGGAACCTCGCGGCGCGGCCAGCCAGGGAGCGGACGACCTGATGAGTGTTTTGTCAGGACCCCTCGGACTGTGTACAGAGGACCAGAGATGAGACTACTGCACCAGTCCAAGCAGCGGACGGAGAAGGCTGGAGCAGTGATGCTGAGTTGAAACGCGGATGTTTCGAAGATAAACGCATAGGATCTGTTGATAGACCGTGTCAGGTGTGACCCAAGATTTTCACCCCTGTGCTTGGGGAAGCAAATGGAGGTGTCACTGACTGAAACGGAAATACACACGGGGGAAGCCTTCAGCCGCAGCTGGAAAAATCCGTGGATAAAGCACCTGAGACTGATTCCAACCAGAAAACCAACTTAAAGGCAGAGGAGGGGACTCAGCTCCGGAACACGGGGTCCCGGAGGGGCCTGCCCTGCTGCCAAGTACTGACTGGAGCCGTTGAGAAGTCAGACGGCAGGAGCCTGCGGGCAGCAGGCCCTCGGGATGAGAAGAAGCCAAGAGGCCCACCAGCCACATGCTGGCCGGGACTTCCCTGTTGGACTAGAGACACCCGGTAACTTGGAAATGTACCGTCAGGGACCTTGACTGTGCATTCCTCACCCATTCAAACTTGAACCTCGCATGCCAGGCTCAGTTCTAGGCAGCGAAACAAGTGTCCCCGTTCTCCTCGCATTTTCTTTCAGGACATTCTCTCTCTCTCTCTCTCTCTCTTCCTCTCTCTCTCTCTCTCTCTCTCTCTCTCTCACACACACACACACACACACACAGCAGGCAAGGTCAAGGTCAACTGGGGCAAATCACCTCTGAAGCTTCCGTTTCCCTAACCGTTGATGACGGTGACAGAAAGCGTCACAGAATCCACCCAAGACCAAGCCAGAGGACATTTACAAAGTGGCCTGAACGTGGCCCTCAGTAAATCACGGTCTCGCTCCTCACGCGGTGCGGCCAACCCCGGGTCGCCCACGCCCGGGGGCCGCAGGGAAGAAGGGACGCGTCCGGCTTCCCTCCCTGGACCTCCCCCAGCGGCCTTGATCCACGGGGCTCGCCCGCCACCCGGGTGTCTAATTCATTTGGCCATTCTCTGGGCAAAGTTGTGGGTTCGTTACTGACTTTTAATTGAGCACATGATACACGAACATTCTCTTTGTTTAAAAAAAGAAGTGGAAGCATTGCAGATAAAGTGTAAGTTTCCCTCGGCCGCGGCCGGGTCCCTCCCGTCTCCTTGAGAGCAACCACTTTTACCAGTTTGATGTGCCTCCTTACACCCCTTTCCTCCGATTTCACGGGTGCGGATAGTAACCCACGGAACACACGGGTTACTGTTTGGTGGAGCTGTTTAAAAACAAACATAAATGGGGGCGTCTGGGGGGCTCAGTCGGTTAAGCGTCCAGCTTCGGCTCAGGTCATGATCTCACGGTTTGTGGGTTCAAGCCCCGCGTCGGGCTCTGTGCTGACAGCTCGGAGCCTGGAGCTGCTTCGGGTTCTGTGTCTCCCTCTCTCTCTGACCCTCCTCTGCTCACTCTCTGTCTCTCTCTCAAAATAAAATAAAGACATGAAAAAAAATGTTTTAATTAAAAAAAGAACATAAATGGCACCTGAGCTTTTCCCAACGACTAATACAAACTATCTGTGCTAGAACATTTATGTCTAGTCCCTTCTTTCTAACTTTTGCATAGAAATTCACTGGATGAAGGGCTCCCACTTGATTTCCTACGCCCCCCCCGCCCGAAGTGGAGACCACAACTCGGGACCGGGATCCTGGCCCACCGCGGCCACAAGCCCAGGAAACCCCGGCAAGCTGCCGACCACTGATCTGCCTCGGTTTCCTCATCTGTAGGAACAAAAGCACCCTCCCAGCCTGTTCCTCAAGGCTGTGGTCAGATTCAATAAGAAACGAGGCACATCCTGGGTATTTCCACACACGTGTCATCACCTTTGCGCTTTCTGATCACGCCAGGAGGCAAACTACATCTGACCCCTGGCTCAGAGCTGAAGAAAGGGGCCCTGACTCAGAGGTGAATTAACGCGCGAGGTCCCCGACCAGCACCAGCACACGGCAGAGCCCCGGTCTACAAGCCCGGGCTCCGGAAACTGACACAGGTTTCGAAATGCATCACATCCCTCACTCAACCCTATTGGCAACCCGAGAAATGACATTCAAGTCCGTCAGATTAGCAACAACAAAACATAATCCTAATAAATCAGCCCAGATGTGGGGGCGCTGCATGCTATGGGAAGAAAAAATGCTAGAACTTTTCAGAAAGTGGGAACGGTCAGAATTCAAACTGAACAAACTTGGCGGTCTAGGAGCTTCCATCCTGGAAACCCACCCTGTGGAGAGGGATGTGCCAGGACGTTCACTGTCTGGTTACGTTGTAACAGAGAAAATTAGTGGGCAGTAGAGAAACAGGGAAATAAGGAAGTGCGTAGCCATTCAAAGGAAAACCAGGCAGCAGTAACAGCAAAAACAAAAACAAACACAAGATAGATCCACCTGTTCGGATATGGAAACATTTTCCAAGAGGTGGAATGAAAAAGCATGAATTGAAAAGCAAACCACAGAAATGTATACGTCACATAGTTCAGGACACGTAATAAGTATATAGGAACGTACACAAATACACGCTGTGAGCTCAGGATGAATGAAACGATCAAAGTCTAGAAAGATACATGTGAGCTAAGGTGGGGTTATCCCAGGGAATAAAGCTGAGGGGATTTTGTTTTTTGTTTTGCAAGCAAGAACTCATGCTTTCTATGTGGACTTCTTCAGTGAACCAAAAAGCATAAAAAGATAGAAATCAAAAGCACAAGGCCCGCCATTCAGGCCGTCTATGGAACTTGTGCCGCCAAAGAAAACACCGGCGGGCAGTTCCTCCCTCCCCCGGGGTCCCACCCGCCCGGTCCCCTGAACACAGACGGTCTTCTTGCACGGCGAGGTGCTTGGCCAGGGCTCTGCCCAAGAAGTGGCTGTCGTGGGCTGGGCTCTGCCTTCCTGCCTTCACGCCACTCGGCCCCAAACCAATCGCCTTTGGGAGAGTCACATAGGATGCTAGGTGGCTCTCACTCAACTCTGAGGCCGGAAATTCTAGCTCCAGGACAAGGGGGGACAGCGTGGCTCTCCGCTCGGAACCCCAGCGGGAGAGTCGGGAACTAGGAGGTGCACGCGTGTGAGCCGACACCCGCGGAACCGACGGCCTGAGCCTGACCAGCATCCACAGAAAGAAATCGCCCCAAAGTGAAGTCCAAGAACGACGGGCTGCCGAGATGCTTCGCCAGCTGTAAGCCCCGCCCACTGTCACGCCCCCAAAGAGGCTCTTCGGACAGGGTCTCCAAGACTCCCCGGGCGCACACCTGGGTGACAGTGTCCCCGGGACCCACAGCGCACAGACACTAGAACGTGAGGGGGCGATGACGGAAGGCTCGCAGGGAGAGAAAGCTGTCACAGCTCCTCGGAAGACTGTTACCCCTTGGCCACTGTGGGAGGGAACAAAGCAATCCTAAAGCTTTGAGGTGAGCTTTTCCTGCCATCCCCAGAGGCCAAAAAACACACAGAGGAACTCGGTGTTCAGTGTCACCGTCAGCCAAGCTCTCCTAGGAAGCAAGCTACACGACTTAATGGGACAAGATCTGAAAACTACAAAAACAAAAAACAAAAAAACAAAAATACACAGTGGGGCCAAGTGTAACTCAGACCAACCACTCCCCCGGGGACTTTGATGAATACCAGAGGTCGCACCATGTTTAAAGATGGCCAGGTGTGAGCAGACTGCAGACTTCATTCATCCCCAGGCAGCCTGTCCTGGGCACGGGGCACACACATGAAATGTAGACAAGTCTCATTCTTTTTTTTTTAATGTTTATTTTTGAGAGAGAGACAGATGGACAGACAGAGCGTGAGTGGGGGAGGGCCACAGAGAAAGGGAGACACGGAATCTGAAGCAGGATCCAGGCTCCGAGCGGAGCTGTCAGCACAGAGCCAGACGCGGGGCTCGAACTCACGGACCGCGAGATCATGACCTGAACCGAAATGGGACACTCGACTGACTGAGCCCCCCCCCCCCACCCGCCCTGGTGCCCCAAGGACAAGCCTCATTCTTAAGAAACCCACCCAAAGAAGCAGGCTAAGGGGAAAAGAGAAGTCAAAGAGCAGTGACATTATGCACATCTTTATGCCTGCTCAGTGGCTGGGCAAAGCAAGCCTCAGTTTCCCCTCCCCACACTCACGGGCGCTGTCTCTGGCTTCAAAGCGCCGAAACACTTTCAGCTCAGCTGTGATTCTCTGCAGTGTCCCTGGCCTTCCTTAACTCCAGTTCATTCAAACAGGCTGTCCAGACCCGGGGCAGAGTCTGATGGTCTGCTGTCCAGACCCGGGGCAGAGTCTGACGGTCTGAGGCCAGCTACTTTGACACCACGGTTGAAAGGGCACTGGTGCGAAACGTTAAGATCAGAGGAAAGCCCTCTCTGCTTATGCCGCCTTGGGCTGTGCCTGCCTCCATGTGAATCTGGGGAGAAAGCGGCTTATCACTTCTAATCTGCATCAGGAAGGCCACGCTGGGGGTGACAGAGGACAGAGCACTGGACCCCTCAGAAGGCCTTGCGGTGGGGAGACACTGAGCACCCTGATGTGGGACCAGAGCGCCCATGTGAGGCTCACGGAACCACACGAATGGAGGGTGCTGGTCCTCCTGGGGCTCACAGGAAACAGGCAATGTGCAGCCCTAAATTTAGCAGACACGGCCTCGGGCTGCCGCGGGTGCCAGACTCCAGGCCCGTCCAGGGCCCCAGACCCCTTAGGGTGAGGTCAGGCTCCGGGGGTCTCTCATCCCGGCCTCCCCGACCCCGGCCCGCGCCCCCAGGAGAGGGTCCTGGAAACCTCCTTTGCCTCCAACCTCGGCCTGGGTCGGGGAGGGTACTGGGGAGGCCGCCAGCCGCCCCCGGCGATGTGCTCCGGACGCCGCCGTGCGCGGGGAGCCCGGATCCCGGGCGCCGGGCAGGGCTGCAGCCCGCCGCGCCGATCCCCTGCTCGCCCCCGGGTGCGCGCCCTCCTGCCCCCGACCCCGAGCGGGCCCCGGCCGGCGCCCCTCACCCACCTTTAGGACTTGCTGCTTGATGAGCGTGGGCACCATCACGATCATGACGGCGCCCAGCACGGCGCACAGCAGCCCGAGGAAGCCCAGCATCGCGGCCGCCCCGCGCGCTCTGGCGCGCCTGCCCATGTCTGCGCGCCCTGGCGCCCGCCCGGCGCTCGCGCTGCTCCGCGCCTGGGGGGAGACGGGGACCGAGGCGCCGACTCCGGGGACGCGGCCCGCAGCGGCACGGCGGGGCCCGGAGCGCGGCGCACGGAGGAGCGGCCCGGCAGGTGGCCCGCGGTTTTATGAGCCATCGCCGGCGCGGCCGGACCGCCCCCGGGACGCCTGGGGCTCCGGGATTCGGGCGGGCGCGCAGGGGCGGGGGCGGGGGGCGGGGGCTGCGCGTCGGGGGGGGGCGGGCCCGGGGGCGGGGCGCGGATCGGACGGTCTGGGCGGACACGCCCCGCGGGGGGAGTCCCGCGCCCCACGCCCTTGCTTCCGTTTCCGCGGGTGGCGGCGGGAGAGCCTGGCTGCCCGCGTGCAGGGGTGTCGGTGGGGCTTGGCTCCCCCGCTCCCTCCCCTTCCCCTCTTCTCCCCGCACCTCCCTCGACCTGCTCCTCCTCCTGTCTCCCCCTCCTCCCCCTGCGCCCCTGACCCTGCTCCTCCTTCCCCCACCCTTCGCCCCTGCCCGTCCTCCTCTCCCACTTCCTCTGTCACGCCCGGCAGATGTCTTTGGTCACACTGAGTAGGAGTTTCCCAACTCACCAGAAACACCAGAACCCACCCGCCCCCCACCTCTGTGCCGACCCCGAGCCCCGATCCCATCTCCCAGGTCCCCGCACGACATCCCCCAAGTCCCCACCACGCACGCGTTCCGTTCTAGCCTTGCTCTCCCTGGAACCAGCCTTGCAGACTCCCGCCTCAGTGCCCGGCACACCCCCACCCACCCCCTCCTCGCTTGGCATTCTGTTCCCCCGGATATCTTCCGGACTCCTTCCTTCACGACTAGCCTGCCACCTTATCAGAAAGGCCTTCCCGCCACCTTGTGTGAAATAAAATAGCGCCGGCTCTCCCCGTCTGCCCTTCACCCTTATCGCGGAGCGTCACCTGGCATATTACACGTTCATTTGTTCTTTCCATTCTGAGCCCCCACCCCCACCCCAGCCCCTGCGCCGTAGCTAGGATGCTGTGGGGTGGACGCCTGGCCTCTGCCCCGTGCTGTCCCGGCCAGAGCGGCTCCGACGCTGCCTGGCAGGTAATGCTGGCTCTCAAGAGCGGACACAGAGCCTTTTAGACGCCCGGTCCTGTGCTCAGTGCGTGGCACCCGGGGCGCGGGGTCACAGATAAGGAAATGGGCCGGGAGAGGCGAAGGCGGCAGACCTGAGCATGTCTCCCTCCTGAAGAGGGACACAGATGGTGAGCAAGTGAGCAAGCAAACGGTGGATGATTGCAGGTGACAAGTTCTCCAAGAAAATAAAACAGGTGGCCGTGGCCCCCCCCAGTCCTCTGCAGCCCCCCCACCTGCCCCTGTGCCTGCAGCCCCTCAACCCCCACCTCTCACTGAGGTCTGGAGCCCTGAGGCAGGCCAAGCCCCTCATTCTCCAGGCTGGGCTGCCGAGAGGCCGAGGGCTGGGGGGGGAGGGGGCTGGGGGGGGTGACTCAGTGACTCGGGATGGGAGGCAGTGTCCTCCACACCCAGCTAGGGCAGGCCAGCCCCTGGTGGCTCGGAATGAGGCCTTGTGAAACGCTCCTTTGACCCTGGAGGGAAGCCGCCTCACCCCAGCCCCATCCTCCAGCAGCACGGCCTGGCCTGGGTCCGTATTTATTGGGCACCCAGTGCATACCGGCCCGAGAGCCTTGCCTGGAGACCTGCCCTTGCGCGGGGTGTGCACGCAGGAGGGGTGCCAGGGCAGGGCTGTGCTGTCAGATGGGAACGAACCCGGGGAAACCTGGGGCAAGTGGCTCGGCCCTCTCTGCGCCTCAGTTTCCTCCTTTGTCATAGGAAGTGAAGAGTTTCTCTCCATGGGCCGTTGTGAGGATTAAATGAGTTGGAAGATTGTGGCAGCGCTTACACCAGCTCCCAGGAGGCGCGAGCACAGCTAAGCCCCGTGTTGCCCCGTGGTCGGCCATGCCCGGCTCCTGCCCACCTTGGCGCCCCCCTGCCCCCTGTCTCCCAGTCTCTCCCCAAGTTAATGCTACTCCCAGGCTCCTGGGCTTTTCTGTTCCCTGAATGGCCCCAGCTTTTCCTGCCACAGGGCCTTTGCATCTGCTGTACCGCAGGCCTAGAATGCTCTTCCCTCAGATCCTTCTGGGGCTCACTCCTCCTCCAGGCTTCAGCTCAAAGTCCCCTCCTCAGAGAGGCCTTCATTGTTAAATACCCAAGATGGGAACACCAACCCGCCAGTCACTTTACCAGATCATCCCATTTTATCTGAAATTGTCTTACTCGTTTATCTATGTACGTTGTCTCCCCCAGCTCCAGGGCCGGAAGCCAGTGTGTTTGTGCTAACGGACGCACCCCCAGCACTGGGACGATGTCCCGCACACACCTCATGGGCACTAAAGACTTGAAGCAATCAACTCGCTCACTAAGGCATCAATCAATCAATCAGTCAAGTCACCCGTGGAGGAATTAATACGTTTCGTCGAATTCCTGAAGGCTTTCAACAGCCATCAGCTCTGGGGGTTGTCTTATTTCTAGTGACTTCGTGGTTCTTGGGAAGGAGCCAATGAACTAAAACCGAGGGTCTGCCCGGCCGGATGCCCCCGCCCACTCCCTCGATACCCCGCCTCCCTCAACGAGGCTCATTCGCCTTGACCATCTCACCCGATGGAACTTGCGTTTATTACGAACGCCTCAAGGTCCCAACGTGCGTGATGCTTACCCAAGACAGGCCCAAGGACATGGCGGGAGTGACCTCGCGTCACCAGCTGGCTGTCACCTGACCAGACGCAGATGGGGATGAAAGGCTGTGTGAGACACGTGAGGGGTGATCTCACCGAAGGGAGTCGCTTCCGATGGGGGCGGGGGCCTAAGAATCTGGAGAAAAGGCTTCGTCCCGCTTGAGAGAATGGCCTTGTCAGGAAGAAGAAAGACCGCAAACACGCAAAAGAAAATGAAAAATGACAGGGAGTCAGATCTCTTCCCCGTGGCTGCGGGAGGGACCCCGTCAAACCCGAGTCAGAGGACGTCCCGGCTCAGCCCAGAAATCCCCCGTGACCAAGAGACGGATAGGGCGGGTGGGCAGAGGTGTGGGGGCCCTGGTGGCCTCAGACACGGCTGGGGGAGCTGTAAATGGTGCGGCCCCCGGGGAAACCGTTTCCTCAAAAGGCTGAACACAGACGTACCTCAAGGCCCGGCTGCTCCCGTTTGGGGCGCGCGCAAGAGAAACGAGACCATGTCCGCACAAACCCTGGCGCCCAGTGGCCGTCCCGTCCCGGCCTGTTCCCAAGGGCCCGGGGTGCAGGGTTGACGAGACATGGGTATCACACAAGGGAACGTTATTCGCCATCAAAAGGAAAAAAGCGCTGGTACGTCCCGCAGGGCAGGTGGACCATGAAAACCCGATGCCAAGTGGAAGAACCCACTAGGAAGGCCACACCGCGTTGGGGTCCGTCTGTAGGAAACTTCCGGAAGGGGCCAATCCGCGAGACGGAAAGCAGGTGAGCGGCTGCCTAGGCTTGGGGGTCGGGGGGTGGATGGGGAGAGGCAGCAGCGACTGCTGAGCGGGGCAAGGCTTCTCTTGGGATGATGACCGTGTCCTGAAATGGACTCTGGTGGTGTTTGCACAGCCCCGTGAATCGGCTAAAATCTGGTGAGTCCTGCCCGATAAACGGGTGCGTTGTACGCCGTGTGGACTCCCTGTCAACGAGCTGTCATTGAGACGATCAGACACTGGGGCGAACGGGCGGCGCAGGCAGTTAGGCGCCAACTTCGGCTCCGGTCAGGATCTCCCAGTTCGTGGGTTCCAGCCCCGTGTCTGGGTCTGTGCTGACAGCCTGGAGCCTGGAGCCTGCTTCCGACTCTGGGTCTCCCTCACTCTCTCTCTCTGCCCCTCCCCTGCTCGTGTTCTCTCTCTCTCTCTCTCTCAAAATTAAATAAGCATTAAAAGAAAAATTTTAAACAATCAAAATTTCCCATGGCCCCCACTTCAGTCAGATTAAAAGCCAAAGTCCTCACACGACAGCCCACAAGGTCACCATCAGCTCCCTGACCTCGGCCCACGTGCCACTCCTCCCTGGAGCTCCTCAAACCCGCCATGTTGCTCTGGCTCGGGGCCTCTGTGCTCAGCGGTCCGGGTACTGGATCGCTCTTCTCCCAACCCCCGCGGAGCCCACCCTCCCCTCCTTCAAGCTCTTGCTCAAACGTCACCACAGCAAGAACTTCCTTCCGAGACGCCCTCCTGAAATTACAAGCCACACCCCGCCATCTCCCTACCTCCCTTCCGCGCTTGACTTTCCTGCACTTATCCCTCCAGCACGCTACAGGACGCGGACTCCGCACGGGCAGGGGTCTGCTCTGCCCACGACCGTGTGTCCAGCTCCTAGACCAGTGTCTGGCGCAGGGCCGCCCCTTGATCAATATGTATTGATGAACAACAGCTACCAGAGCCCAGCGGTTAACACTCCGCCTCAGGGCGCCCGGGGGGCTCAGTCGGCGAAGCGTCTGACTTCAACTCAGGTCATGGTCTCACGGTTTGTGGGTTCGAGGCCCGCGTCGGGCTCTGTGCTGACAGCTTGGAGCCTGGAGCCTGCTTTGGATTCCGTATCTCCCTCTCTCTCTCTGCCCCTCCCCTGCTCATGCTCTGTCTCTGTCTCTCAATAATAAATAAATGTTAAAAAAAAATTAAAAAAATAAAAACAACTCCCCCTCTATAGCCCAGCTGCAGAGCTGGGTGGCCCCGGCGGGTTGTCCACCCTCTCTGCGCCCTGGGGCCTCACCTATGCAATAGTGATGACCTCAGCGGTGCCCACCTCCCAGGGGCAGTCATGGGCGTGAGCTGAGCCAGTGCTGACGAGGCACTCAGCAAGGTGCCAGCGTGAGATGGAATCGGCGCTCGTGCAGGCCGCCACACGCCGCCGCCCCGCCCGGCCTGGGAACACTCCGCGTCACCCCGAGTTAGAGCCTCACCAGAGGTTTAAAAAGAGGCATAGCTGGTTTGTGGCTGAGCCAAAGCCACTCGCCTCGGAGCCCGGGGTGGGTGACTAACCACGCTGTCTGCTGGGGACAGGAGAAAGTGGAGGGAGGGAGGAGGCAGAGGTGAGGGCAAGGACGGGGAAGGGGCGTCGCCTGAGGAAGGGGAACCCGTCGTGTCCGGGCACATCTGCCGGGCGAGGGCGGACCCAGAGCGCACGTCTGCTTTGTTCCTTCCTCGACGCTGACCGAGCACCTGCCGGGCGCCGGGGACCCAGCAGGGAAGGTGGCAGAGCTCGGCGGCCCTGCACAGGGTATGTCCCGGCGGGCATGTTGACCTATGATGAACATAATCATAGGCCCGTGTTACCGCGCGCCACAGCGGTGCGTCCGCGGCGGTAGCCGCTGGCCACGTGGGCTCCTGGGAACTCAAGATGGCTCTTCCTTCCCTAGTGAGACGTGTGGACACCGGCCAGGCGGGGAAGGCTCAGTGTGAGAGAGAGAATCTAAAATATCTCCAGAGCCGTGTATCAATTACACCTTGCAATGAAAACATTCAGATACGCTGGGTTAAATAAAATGCACAATTGAAGTGAAGTGAAGTGCACACCTGTTTCGTTTCACTTTTTTTAAATATTTATTTTATTTTTGAGAGAGAGACAGAGTCAGGGCGTGAAAAAGGGAAGAGCAGAGAGAGAGGGAGACACAGAATCCAAAGCAGGTTTCAGGCTGTGAGCCATCAGCACGGAGCCTGACGCAGGGATCGAACCCCCAAACCGTGAGATCACGACCTGAGCCGAAGTCGGACGCTCAGCAGACTGAGCTCCCAGGTGGCCTTTCTTTAAAATGCAGGCCGGGGCACCTGGTCAGCTCAGTCAGAGGAGCATGGAACTTGTGGTTTCAGGGTTTTGAGTTCAAGCCCCACGTTCGATGTAGAGATTATTTAAAAATAAAATCTTTATTTAAAAAAAAGCAGCAACTAAAAATTGTGTAGTTGCGGACGTGGCTCCCGTTGCATTTCTGTTGAACGGCGCTGTGTTAAAGAATGGTCTGTGCTTGGGGGTGGGGGGAAAAGAGAGCGGCATAAGTGCCACCGGGAAGGAGGGGGCATGCATTCAAATGGGGTGCTTGGGAGGGTCTCTGTGAGGAGGCTGCATTTGAGCAAAGACTTAAAGGAGGTTCAGGAATGAGCCGTGCAGATTTCCAAGGAAGAGCTTCCCAGACTGAGGGAAGAGCCAGTGCAAAGGCCCTGAGGCAGAAGTGTTCCTGGATAAGTTTTAATGAAAATGCCAAATTGTGATACTGATGCAAATGACTTCTTAGGGGCTGTTTTTCTTCAATGGCTAAAAATGCCCCTACAATATTGTAAATACTTGTGGGGGTGACCAGAGCCCCCGCCACGTCCTTGGAGACTTAGCCCAGCCTCAAGAAATCCCACCCTCCTGCACAGTCACCCCACACTCTGCCTGTCTCCGGCCACCTTCCTTCTCTAAAAGCAGCCAAATGAGTATCACCTTTGCCCCTGGTTCCCAAGACTTGAGATAGTGCCTCTCCGATGAAGGCTAATCCTCCAACACAAAACCACTTTCCAGGACAAAGGTGGAAGTGGGGGGGCGGGGGGAGCCGCCGGGCCAGCAGGCGTGAGCTAAGAACTCTGCTCCATTTCTGCCACAGCTCCCCGGAGAAGAGAAGCTTCTCTTTGGCGCCCTGGCTTGCTGCCCGCTGCGGACTCGAGGCCCAGGACGAAGCCGTGAAGGGCTGCGGCGCGGGGCGCCTGGCTGGCTCAGTCCTGGAGCCTTAGATGCCTGATCTCGGGGCGGTGGGTTCAAGCCCCACACTGGGCACAGAGCCTACCTGGAAAATATAAACAAACAAAGCAAAACAGAAATTAACCTTGGAAGACGGTGCGGAGGCTTCTGAGGAAAGTGAGCACAGAGTCACCCTGGGACGCAGCAAAGCCACCTGCGGGCACGTCCCCCAAGGAGCGGGAGGGGGACCCGAAGAGAGACTTGCACGCCCGTGTTCACGGCCTCAGGAGCCGAGAGGCGGAAACGGTCCGGGGTCCAAGGGTAGTTCTGACACCTGCGACCCCCAGATGGAACTTGAGGGCACGGTGCTGAGCGATGAAGGAAGCCAGGCCTGGGTGACTCCGCGTTCGGGAGCGCCCGGAGGAGTCCGGATCACGGGCAGGAAGTGGGACAGTGGGCGCCAGCGCTGGGGGAGGGGATGCGGGAGTCAGTGCTTCATGGGCACAGAGTCTCCGGTTAGGAGGACACAGAAGTCCTGGAGGGGGACAGTGGGGAGTGATGGCTCCCCAGAAACGTGAATGCACTTACTGCCAGGACCGCACACTTTAAAGGGTTGACATCTACGCGTGATAAAAGTCTGAGCGGCACAAGGACGGAAGAGGGGCCCCACAAAGTGCCGGGCTTGGGGTCTCAGGCTTCAGGGAGCCTCCTAGGAGACTGGCAGGCAACCGAGCTATAAAGAAGAGGATCCAAGAGTCGATCTCTGATCAAGAAGTAAGGAGGGGGGCGGCGATGAGATGTGGGTGGGGAGGGCTTGGGGAGGAGAGGCAGGGAGGACTCTCGTCCGCAGAAGAGGGAAGTGCGGGGCTGGGAGACTCCAGACTGTCACCGAGCCTGCCCTGGAGGGACCGCCCCCTCCCTGGGCCTGTCATGCGCCAGAGAGACAAGTCCTGCAATGTGTGCGGGGGCAGCCCGCTAGCTTCCCTGAGCCACACGTACCCAGAGAGACGACCCGCCACGCGGGGGGCAGGGAGGGGACACGTGCCAGCAGTGGGGACTCGCTGCTCTCCAGGCACCCCCGGAGCCTGAGGGCCCCCTCGGAGGCCCCAGGCACCCCTCTGCAAAACCCTGCAACAACCCCATTGTGGATGCGGTCCCCCACAATGCATTGCCTCTAGACAATTTAGAAACAATAATAAAACCCACTCAAATTCAGTCTGCTTCTTTTCTTTTTTAAAGTTTATTTATTAATCTGAGGAAGTGAGAAAGAGCAGGGTCCCAGAGAAAGGGAGAAAGAGAGAGAATCTTAAGCAGGCTCTGCACTGACATGCCAGGGCTCTGCACTGATGCGGGGCTCGATCCCTGAGATCATGACCTAAGCCGAAATCAAGAGTTAGGTGCTTAACCAACTGAGACACCCAGGAGCCCCAAACTGAGTCTGCTTTTTTTTTTTTTTTTTTGAGAAAGAGAGAGAGAGAGAGCATGCACAAGGAGGGGAGGGGCTGAGGGATAGAGAGAGAGAGAGAAGAGAGACTTAAGTAGGCTCCATTCTCTGCACAGAGCCCAACACAGGACTCAATCCCACGACCCTGGGATTTCGACTTGAGCTAAAATCAAGAGTCAGGCACTCAACCAACTGAGCCACCCAGGTGACCCTTCAGTCTGCTACTTATCACCGTGTAACAGTAACTCTAAAAAAGTCAGTGATCAAATATTGCCCCTGGAAAAAATCCCTTATTAGCCTAAGTTTTCTAAACCAGGAACTGTGAATTGTCAAACTACAGCACACAAGCCGAATCTGGCCCCCAGCCTGTTTTTGTCAATAAAGTTTTATTGAAACGCAGCCAAGTTCATTCACTACATGTCATTTACCGCTGCCGTCTTGCTTCAGTGGCAGAGTTGAAAAGTTGTGACAGAAACTCTATGACCCAAAAAGCTTAAAATATTTATCTCCTGGCTCTTTGCAGACAAAGCTTGCCAATGCCCATGCTGAACAATTGCTACCTTACTGCTGAGTTTTAACAAAACTATGTAAGCTTCAAATTAGCATGTTTGTGTTATTTGCCCTTTAATAAATACTGTAGTCTACACGGCATTTAGTTCAGGGAACTTCAGATGCCCACCCCCCCCACATACTCATTCACACACATAAAATATTTTCATAAATATCTTTAAAATAGAAATTTATTCCTCTTTTGTTTAAAACTAAAAAAGGAGGGTACCTGGCTGGCTCAGCCTGTGGAACATGCAACTCCTTTTTTCTTTTCCAGGTTTTTATTTAAATTCTAGTTAGTTGGGGCACCTTGGTTTTGGCTCAGGCTGTGATCTCATGGTTTGTGAGTTCGAGCCCGACATCAGGCTCTGTGCTGCTGGTTGGAGCTTGCCTGGGATTCTCTCTCTCCCCCCACCTCGTCCCTCCTCTGCTCTCTCTCTCTTTCTCAAAATAAATAAATCAACTTAAAATAAATTCTAGTTAGTTAACATACAGTGCAATATTGGTTTCAGGAGTAGAATTCAGTGACTCATCACTTACATACAAAATCCAGGAGCACGTGACTCTTCATCTCGGGGTCATGAGTTTGAGCCTTGGGGGTAAAGATTACTTAAAAATAAAATCTTAAAGGGGCTCCTGCCCCCTTTAAGCGTCCAGTGTCAACTCGGGTCATGATCTCACGGTTTGTGACTTTGTGCCCTGCATCCCACTCTGTGCTGACAGCTCAGAGCCTGGAGGGGCTTCGGATTCTGTGTCTCGCTCTCTCTCTCTGCCCCTCCCCTGCTCTCTCTCTGTCTCCGAAATAAATAAACATTAAAAATTTTTAATTATATCTTTAAAAAAGAAAGAAACTAAAGAAGGAATCCAGAAAATAATTATTCTTGCTGAAAATAATTGTCGTTTAAGGGGTGGGGTGTTAGAAAATGACCCACTCAGGTCACCTGCTGAGAGGATTTTTTGTGACCATGAAATGAAGCATTAAACTTGCGTGTAATCAACACCACTGGCCACCTTCCCAAAACTCATTCTCTCCCACCAGCTTCTCTACTGAACGCAGAGCCCTCGCCCTCCCCCAAGAGGCCATGGTGCTCAAAAAGGGGGACCCCAAGCCCTCTAGGAGGGGATCCCAAGTGTGCTAAGCTGGCCTTGGTAATACCATTCACCTCGCTATGATTGGCTTAGAGATGGACACGTGACCAAATCCTGGCCAATGAGACAAGAGGGCGGTGCTTCCTGCCCCTGGGGCGGATGTGATCCCACGTGGGGGAGATGCCAGGGCAGGTGGCCGCCATCTTGCTGAGCTGGAAGTGCCAGAGCAGGGAGATGGAAAGAGCCTGGGTCCTCGGTGACACCCATTCCAGACCACTGACCTGGAGCACCCCAAAGCCGCCCTATCACAGGGCTTTCCCCCCGGGTGGAAACAATAACGTCTACATTGTTCAGCTGCCTGGGCTGGGGCTTTCGAGAACTTCCAGCCAAAAGCATCCCACTGGGTTCAGGTAGGGAACCCTCGGGCAAGCAGCCAGCCCCACGGTCCAGGGCGTCACTGACCGATTCATTCAGTGAACGTTTATCGAGTGCCTTCCGTGTGTCAGAAGGGTCCTGGGCACTGGAGACCGTGAGAGACGTCCGTCATCTCCCCCAGGAGCATTCCCGCGGGCGGGGTCAGACGCAAAACCAAGTCCACAGATCAGCAAACAGAAACGCTAAACGCTGAGAAAGAAACGGAATCCAGCAGTTGGATAGAGAGGGTGAATGATGAGCAAAGAACCCAGTGAAGACGAGCCAACCCCGTGAAGACCCGGGGAAGGGATTCCAGGCAGAGGGCGCAGCAAGTGCAAAGGCCCTGAGGTGAGAGTGGATTCTGTGTGTTCAAGGAACTGAAATGTGAAACGTGAGGGTGGCGTGGTTGTGGCAGCGGCTTTCGGGGAAGTATCTGAAAGTGCACAAAAGGCCCACAGTCCAAGTCTCTCTGCCCCCCCTTCTCTCTCTCCCCCTCTCTCTCTTTCTGAGGGCTTTTGTTCCCAGGTCCAAAGCGTATGAGCTCTGGTTTGTTGCAATCTGGGCTGCGTTTCCGACTTCTCTTTTTAATTCCAGGGACCCCCGTAACCTCTCCCCGCGTGCGGGCCTGACACCGCACTAGCTTTGTAAAGGCCAAGTTTTCGTGCTTCGGCCTAACTGAACAGCTTATTTGCAGCAAGTCCCCGTCTCTTTCGCTGCTTGTCCTGCCGGAGTGACATTTTCCGTCCCGCTCAGAATGCCGTGCGCCCTCCCTGCCGGGGGCCCACTGAGGCACGGGGACACGTCCCGTGGCATCGGGGCCAGACGGCGGTCACCGTGCAGCCAGCTAGGGCTTGCCGGAGTTGCTACAGAGAACCCTTTGGGGACAGGAAGCGCCCATGGCCTGGTGGCAGAACTGCGAGGTTGCCTGTGTCTTCCCCGAGGGGACACTGTTCTGGCCACCAGACCGACTGGGTGTCGGGGCGGCTGGGGTGGCGGCAGAGCAGCTTCCAAAGCTCCCATCAGGCAGCAGCGGATGGCGACACCGTTCTGGACGCCACTGCCAACAGCCGAAACTGCGTCTGCCAGGGACAGGGCGGTGCCAAGGAGGGACCGAGGCCATCACAGGGCCGCTGGTTCGACTGTGTCTCCTGAGCATTTCCTACGCACTGGGGAGACAGGGACACATCAGCCGCGGCCTCATACGGGTGCCAGACCCGGAGGGACAGAGATGATGCTCTCACACCAGTGAGTCTATACTGGCTCCTACGAAAAATGCTCTCAGGGAAAGGAGCCCGCCCGGGGAGGGTGTATCACAGAGGTGGCAGAGTGGCCCTTTTTCAAAGCAAGCAGGATCGAGTTACTTGCTGTCTAAACCCTGTACTGGCTTCCTGTTGCACAGGCATAAAGCCTCAACCCTTCCCTGGGGCCCACAAGGCCCTGGGCCACCTCCCCTTCTCTGCCTCTCTCCACCCCCGTCCCTCACCTGCAGCCATCCTAGCCCCTTGTGGATCTTCTGAGGCGTTCGGTTTGCACCCACCGCAGGCCCTTGGCACATGCTGTGCTCACTGCTTTAAACACTCATTGCTGGTATGCCACCTCCCCAGACAGGCTCCCTCTGGCCTGCACATCTAAAGAAACACTCCTTATCACATTGTCCTGCTTTATTTCCGCGACAGCCTGCTTCTGTCTGTCCCCTCCGCAGGCTGGAAAGGAGCATGAAGGCAAAGACTCTGCCTGTCCTCACAGCAGGGCCCACAGTGCACGAGGGGTGTGGCAGTTTGTGGAATGAATGAGTGAGTGAGTGAGTGAATGGGGATCTGACCCCGGCGGAGGAGGTCAGGGTCAGACGAGGAGGAAGTGGGCTGTTGGCCTCGAGTCTGGCTGACCACGGGAATCCTAGGGGCTCTAAGGCATGCTGAGCAGGGTCCAGGGATGTGTGTTCTTGCACGCCTTCCAGAGGCTTCTGATATACACTCCAGATAGGCCATGGGAGGCGGGAGACGGCTCTTCCAGGGGCCAAGTGCTGGGAGGGACGCCCACGCTGACCTCTTCTCCAGCCCCTTCTCGCTGAGACAGGCCCAAAGCCTCCCTCTCTCCCCCTTCCCTGGGGCGGCTTCCCCTGCGTTTGCACACGGGCTCTGTGGGGGAGGCGCATGTGCTCCTGGTCCCTCCCCCCCCCCCCCCCCCCCCCCCCCCCCCCCCCCCCCCCCCCCCGCCCCAGCCCTGCCCCCGCGCGCTGGGATGGGAGAAAGGTTGTCAGGTAGGAAGGTGTTTATTTCAGCAGCGTGTTGACTACAACTCAGAATCCAGTTCCTGAAACTGGATCCTCGGGCACCTGCGTCCTCTGAGCTTTGTTGTGCGGCAGCGGCAGGGGCCTGAGCTCTCTGTCTCCTCCTTCCCCACCCCCGCCCCAATCCAACATTTGTCTTGTTTGGACAGGTCTTGGATTCTTTGATTTCTCTCCATCTGTAGTGGTTCCAGAATTGTGTTCCGCTCCCCACAACTCCAGGGGCACCTGGGGGGCTCAGTGGGTTAAGTGTCCGACTTTGGCTCAGGTCATGATCTCACGGTTCGTGGGTTCGAGCCCCGCGCCGGGCTCTGTGCTGACAGCTCAGAGCCTGGAGCCTGCCTCGGATTCTGTGTACCACCCCCCTGCCCCTCCCCTGTTTGCTCGCTCTCTCTCTCTCTCTCTCTCTCTCTCTCAAAAATAACTAAATAAAAAAGGAATTGTGTCCCCCTAAAAAGATATATTGAGTCCTATGTCGGGACCTGCGAGTGTGACCTGACCTGGTAATCGGGTCTCCAGATGGTTCTGCTCAGGTGAGCTCATACCGGCCTAGGGCAGGCCCTAGATCCACGACTCAGGTCCTCATGAGAAGAGAGGACACACAGAGACACAGACGGAGGACGGCCACGTGGAAACAGACGCAGGGACGGAGCAGTACTTGTCGCAAGCCAAGCGGCCCCAAGGACGCAGAAAAGGAGGCGGGGGAGGGGGGGTGGGCAGCACGCCCTGCCCCCACCTTGATTACCCAATTTTGGCTTCCAGAGAGACAGAATAATTTCTATTGTGAAACATCAGCTCTGGCCGGGCGGCCTGATGCCCCCAAAACTCAGGTGTCTCCAAAGCTAAAAGGAACAGGGGCAGCCGGCATCGGGGGCTGATTCGGAGACCCCCCACACGGTCCGCGACACCCACCTTCGCCAAGGGCTGATGTCCTGCCAGTTTCTGACTGAAGAAGAATCCTGGGAGGGTCAGCACTTCTGTTTTCCTCCTGTTTGCGCATTTCATGTTGCTTGGAATTTCTGAAAAACAAAGAACTGAAATTAGAGTTTTCCCGAGCACGGGACTGACACGAGGAACTGAGCGCAAGTAAAACAAAACGCAAACTCCTAGCTTCCTGCACAGCAGCCACACTGCCCGGAGCAGGCGCTCTCCTGTAAGAGAGCACCTCTCGGGCGCCTGGGGGGCTCAGTCAGTTGAGCGTCTGACTTTGACTTCAGCTCAGGTCATGATCTCGAGGTTCATGGGTTCAAGCCCCGCGTCGGGCTCTGTGCTGACGGCTAGCTCGGAGCCTGGAGCCTGCTTCGGATTCTATGTCTCCCTCTCTCTCCGACCCTCCCCTGCTCGTGCTCTCTCTCTCTCTCTCAAAGATAAATAAATAAAATAAAATATAAACAACATTAAAAGTTTTTAATAAAAAATCGTTTGACATTTCTCCGGAAAGAATGAAGCCTGTTTTGTATCAAACACATAGTCACCAGAGTGAAAAGGCACCTACAGAATGGGAGCAACTGCTGGCCAGGCAGGTACCCGACAAGGGGTTAATGTCTAGAACATACACAAAGCCCCACAACTCAACGACAAATCAAACAACTCGATGAAAAAGTGAACGGAGGACTTGAACAGGACCTTCTCCAAAAATATCTCCAAGATATAAACGGGTTCTCCATGTCACTAATGACCAGCAGAATGCAAATCAGAGGCTCTTCCCTCACACCCATTAGGTGGCTGCCCCCCAAGAGACCGAGAAAAACCAGGACGGACAAGGACGTGGAGAAATCGGACCCTCGCGCGCCGCGGGTGGGAGTGGGAAGAGGTTCCACCGTCACGGACGGCGGCTCCTCACAAAATTGAAAACGGAACTACCGTCCGACCCGGCAACCCCCCTGTGAGGTGTACGTGCCAGAGAACTCAAAGCACGGTCTGAGATATTCGCACACTCACGTTCCTAGCGGGTTACTCACAATAGCTAAGCGGCGGAAACACGCCCGGTGTCCACTGGTGGAGGAACAGGTCAGCACAGTGTGGTCTGTCCGTACTGTGGCCGATTGTCCAGCCTTAAAAATTGGGAACAGGGACGTCTGGGTGACTCAGTCTGTTCAGCGTCCGCACTCGGCTCAGGTCATGATCTCACGGTCCGTGGGTTCGAGCCCCACTTGCGCTCTGTCTCTCTCTCTCTCTCTCGGAAATAAACCGTTTTTAAATGTTGGGAATAAAATTCTGTCACCTCCTACAACATGGATGAGCCTTGAGGACATTATGCCACGTGAAATAAGCCAGTCACAAAAGTCAAATCCGGATTCCCGTTACACGAGAGACCTACAGCGGTCGCCAGGGTCTGGGGGAGCCGGAGCAAGAAGTCCGTGCTTCATGAGCTTCTGTTTTGCAAGATGAAAAGGTTCTAGAGATCTGGGCGCAGCGGTGTGCATACTTTACTCCACCGAGCTATGCACTTAAAAATGATATAGATCATACCTCACATATTATGTGGGTTTTTTAAGTTTTTATTTATTTTTGAGAGAGAGGCAGAGTGTGAGCAGGGGAGAGGGAGAGAGAGAGGGAGACACAGAATCTGAAGCAGCTCCAGGCTCAGAGCTGTCAGCACAGAGCCCGACGCGGGGGCCCGACGCGGGGCTCGAACCCGTAAACCAGGAGACCGTGACCTGAGCTGAAATCAGATGCTTAACCAATGGAGCCAGCCAGGCGCCTCTTATGTGGTTTTGATCACAGTTAAAAAAGAAAAAAAAAAGGTAAACTCCAAACACAGAGGTGGAGGTTGCTTCTCTTCCCCTCGCAGGGGGGCTGCCGTCCTCCTGCGGCTCCGGGTCCACGTTCCAGCCCGAAGGAGGCAGACACAGGACAGAGGAGGAGGGAGCCGGCTTCATTTGTCACAACAGAGCCTAACCTTGCACCTTCCAGCTGGGCTCGCTTCTACCGAACAGGATGCGACCGGGCGATGAGGTCCGCCCGGCGGTCGCGGGCCGCTGGCTCTGGGACCCCAGACCGTGGCCCATGTTCTGTGCTGTATTCCGGTAACTACCCCCATGGAGGCAAAACCGGCTCCAGCTTCCAGCCGTGCGAGTGGGGACGCCTGCTGCCTTCCCCAGCCCCCGAGAGGGCCGCGCCAGAGCCGCCTTGCGGAGCCCGGCCCCCCCAGAGCCGAGACACACAGCCGCTGGCCACCGTCACTTCCCGCCACTAAGTCCGGAACGGTTTATGAAGCAGCAGTAGGTAACTATTTCTATTATGTGCACATATCAGGTATGCCTTTAATACCTCATAAATTTAATTAAAGGGTTATCTTTTATGGGGCGCCTGGTTGGTTCAGTCGGTTCAGCATCTGGCCCTTGAGTTTGGCCCGGGTCACGATCTCTGTGTTCGGGAGATCCAGACCCGCATCGGCCTCCGAACGGACGGCTCAGCCCTGCGCCTGCTTGCGATTCTCTCTCTCCCTCCCACTCTGCCCCACTCCCACTCATGCTCTCCCTCCCTCTCTCTCTCAAAATAAAATGAACTTTAAAAAAAGATCAGCTTTTAAAACTATAATTTAAACATGAGCCTCACTGCTGCTGTTAAAGTCTAAAGATTTGCGCAAAAGCTTAAAAAATTCTAGATCGGTTTTTGCCCAGGTATCCCCAGGAAATACTTCCAGATTTTTCTCCTGATGGTGGAATATCTTATAAGTATAGAGAAGAGTATGGTCAACACTGTGGACCTGCTGGTGGTAAAAAAAAAAAAAAAAAACCCATAAATTCACCGTCTTAACATTTTAAGTGCACGGTTTTGTGGGGCAGAGGACATCTGCACCGCTGGGCACAGAGGCCACAGCTCCTGCCTCCCACAGCAGTAAAACTCTGTCCCCATAACAACACCCCCGACTTCCTCCCCCCACCCCCAGCCCCTCGCAGCCGCCATTCTGCTTTCTGTTTCAATGCCTTTGGCTACTTTAGATTTTTCATATATGTGGAATCAGACAGTATTTGTCTTTTGGTGATTGGATTCTTTTTCTCAACTGAGGTGAAATAACAGAAAAGTAACGTTTTACCACGAACACTCGGTGGCACTCAGTCCACCCACAATGCCGTGTACCCCATCTCTGTCTGGTTGCACCCCAAATATACACCCCGCGCCCATTAATATCACTGCCTGTTCCACCCCTCCCCCAGCCCCGGGCACCCACCCGTCTCCTTCCTGTTCTGATAGATTCGCTGATTCTGGACATTTCATATAAATTAGATCATGCACCATGAGGACTTAGTGTCTCTGTTTATTTAAGAAATGCAATATTGGGGCGCCTGACTGGATCCGTCAGTAGAGCATGTGACTCCTGGTCTTGGGGTTCTGAGCTGAAGCTTCACGTTGGTTGTGGAGATTATTTAAAAATAAGATCCTAAAAAAAATACATTAGTCCTGACACGCTTGCCGACTCGAAGACGCCTCCATCCAGTACCATGCCTGTTATTCTAATAACTAATACAGAATTTTCTGAAATGAAGAACTCTGTTTCAGGAAGATAACAAGACTCGAAATTATAGGGGCACCGGGGTGGCTCAGTTGGTTGTGTCCAACTCTTGATTTCGGCGCAGGTCATGATCTTGTGGTTCATGAGTTCGAGCCCCAAGCTGGGCTCTACACTGATGGTGCGGAGCCTGCTTGGGATTTTTTCTCTCCCTTTCTCTCTGCCTCTCCTGGTTGTATGCACTCTCTCTCTCAAAATAAATAAGTAAAAACTTTTTTTAAAAAGACTTGAAATCGTAATAGGAATGTTTCCCCAAGTTGGAAACAATTATTCTTATTCATTTCTTATTTATTCCACAAATTTTTATTGAGTGCCTACTATTGTAAAGTCCTTTCTAGGCCCCGGGGATCCAGCAGTGAAATGGGTGAAGCCCCTGGTTTTCTTTTTTTTTTTAAGTTTATTTACTTATTTTGAGAAAGTGAGAGCACACACAGGCAGGGGAGGGGCAGAGAGAAAGAGAGAGAGAGAGAGAGAGAGAATCCCAAGCAGGCTCTGTACTGTCCATGCAGAGCCCAGTGCAGGGCTCAAAACCAAAAACCATGAGATCATGACCTGAGCCAAAGTCAAGAGTCAGAGGCTTAACGGACTGAGCCAGCCAGGTGCCCCGAGGCCCTTGCTTTTGAAGAACACTGGAGGGGGAGCCTGGCTGCCTCAGTAGGTAGAGCATGGGATTCTTGATCTCAGGGTCGTGAGTTCAAGTGTCATGCTGGATGTGGAGATGACACAAATAAAACCTTAGGGGCACCTGGGTGGCTTAGTAGGAAGTGTCTGACTCTTGACTTTGGCTCAGGTCACGATCTCATGGTTCTTGGGATCAAGCCCCGCATCGGGCTCTGCGCTGAGAGCTTGGAAACCACTTGGGATTCTCTCTCTCTCTCTCTCTCTCCCTCCCTGAACCTTCTCCCACTCACACTCTCTCTCTCTGTCTCAAAATAAATAAATGAACATTTTTAAAAAATAATTAATAGGGGTACCTTGGTGGCTCAGTCATTTAAGTGTCCGACTTCGGCTCAGGTCATGATCTCACAGTTCTCAAGTTCAAGCCCGGCACCCGGCTTGTGCTGACGGCTCAGAGCCTGGAGCCTGCTTCAGATTCTGTGTCTCCCTCTCTCCCTGCCTCTCTCCTGTTCACACTCTGTCTCTCTCTCTCACAACTAAATAAAGATTCAAAAAATTAATTTTTAAAAAAGAAATTACCTGAAAGTATTTTATGTTGAACTCAAATATAAGACAAAATAAAATGTATAATATAATATAATAGTGGGGAAAGTGGGGCACCTGGGTGGCTCAATCAGTTGAGCATCTGACTCTTGATTTCGGCTCAAGTCATGATCCCAGGGTTGTGGGATCGAGCCCCACGTCCAGCTCGGTGCTGGCAACATGGTACCTGCTTGATTCTCTCTCTCCCTTTCTCTCTGCCTCTTCCCCGCTTGTGCTCTCTCTCTCTCTCTCTCTCAAAATAAATGAATAAACATTTAACAATAAATAAGAATAGGGGCGCCTGGGTGGCTCAGTCAGTGAAGCGTCTGACTTCGGCTCAGGTCATGATTTCACAGTTCGTGGGTTCGAGCCCCACATTGGGCTCTGTGCTGACAGCTCAGAGCCTGGAGCTGCTTCGGATTCTGTGTCTCCCTCTCTCTCTGCTCCTCCCCCACTCATGCTCTGTCTTTCTTTCTCCAAAAAAATAATAATAATAATAATAATAATAAAACATTTAATAAATGATAGATAATAAATAAAAGTGGAGAAAGTGTAGTTGTCCCTCAGGGTGAACAGAGTCACCAACTCCCCCAGCCCAGCTGCTCCTAGATACATACTCACGGGAGCCAAAGGCAGGCCCTCACACGGATACTTACAGGGGCCTGCTCATCACGCACTCTTCCGAATCGCAAAAATACACATGACGTAAAACTCACCATTATAAACCACCGGGCCATGGAGGAGACAGGCCAAGTGTCTCAGCAGACGCGGGGCACCTGCCTGGCTCCAGCGGCTGAGCATCCGACTCTTGGGTTCGGCTCAGGTCAGGACCTCCCGGTGTGTGAGCGCCAGCCTAGTGTCTGGAGTCTGGGATGCTCGCCCGCTCTCTCCCCTCCCCCACTAGCGCACACTCTCCTGTTTGTTTTGTTTTGTTTCGTTGAGAGGCAGAGAGAGACAGCACGAGCAGCGGACAGGCAGAGAGAGAGGGAGACACAGAATCCGAAGCAGCTCCAGGCTCTGAGCTGTCAGCACAGAGCCCGACGCGGGGCTCGAACCCAGGAACCGTGAGATCATGACCTGAGCCGAAGCTGGACGCTCAACCGAGCCCCCAGGCGCCCCATAGTGCACACTCTCAAAATAAATAAGCATTTTTTTTTAATGTCTATCGTCAGCCGAATGGGGAGAACGCGGCCGCCACCGGGGCCGACTACGCCTGGGGCAGCAAAAGGAAGAAACCGGGACGCACAGGCCAGGACCCGGAGGAACCCGTCCGCCAGACCCTGTGGCCGCGCCCTGTGCGCGGGACTGTCCTCCGGGGCGTCCGCGGAGACAGAGGACGCGGGCTGGCCCTCCAGGAGCGGGCGGAGAGACGGCGGCGGTGACCGCGCCGGGGGACGGTTCCCTCCCGAGGGTCGAAGGTTCTGGAGCTCGGGAGAGGTGACCCTTGCACAGCATTATCAACGGACGAGACGCGGCGGAGGCGTGCGCTGCACGGAGGTTAAAACGGCGCTCTGTACGTTCTGTGCCTGTCACCCCAAGATTGAGAAGGGAGGGGAACCGCTGGGCGGAGGGACGCTAATCGTGGGGGGCTGTGCACGTGGGGGCAAGCGCCCGTGGAAACTCTCCGTGCCTCCCCTCGACTCTGCTGGGAACCTGAAACCGTGAGCCTGAAACGGCTCTAAAACAGAAGGGCTATTTTAAAAAAAAAGGAGGAAACAGAGGGGGGAGGGAGAGTCCTTGCTCACGCCCTTCAGGGGGTTAGGCCGCCTCCTTGCGCCCCCTTGTGGTCGCTGAGGCTGTGGGCGTGGCCTCGGGGGACCCACGTGCCAAGACAGGCCCCTCGCAGCAGGCAGAGCAAATGGCTCTGGGCCCTGGGCGCTCCACGGGCCTGTGGACTCTGGGCCTCTTTCAGAGCCTGATGCTCCGTCACGTCTGTGAAAGCTGAACACTGATGGGGGCGGTTCATCTTCCAGAAATTTAAAAATCTTCCCGTGGGGGCGCCCGGGTGGCTCAGTCGGCCGAACACCCGACTTCCGCTCAGGTCTGATCTCACTATTCCTGAGTTCGAGCCCGGCTTCTGGCTCTCAACACACAGCCTGCTTCAGATCCTCTGTCTCCTTCTTGCTCTGCCCCTCCCTGGCGTGTGCCCCTTCAAAAATAAATAAAATATTAAAAGATAATAATAATAAATAAAAATCTGGGGCGCCTGGGGTGGCTCAGTGGGTTGGGCATCCAACGTTTGGTTCAAGTCATGATCTTACGGTTCATGAGTTTGGGCCCCGTGCCAGGCTCTGTGCGTCTCCAGAACTGTTTCATCTTCCGGAACTCAGTGTCTGTCCCCATGACACACTAACTCCCCAGTCCTCCCCGGCCCCTGGTGCCCACCGTCCTACTGTCTGTCCCTGTGCATCTGACTCCTCTGGGGACCTCACGCAAGTGGGATCAGCCAGTAGCTGCCCTTTGTAACTGGCATCGTTCACCTAGCGTGATGTCCTCCGGATTCAGCCGTTCGTGGCAGGTCCCGGAGTCCCCTCCCCCGTCGTGGCTGTCTCGTGTTCCGTCGGATGGCTGGATGAGGTTTAGCTCATCCGTTCCTCCTTGACTCTGTTGGGCTGTTCCCGCCTCCGGGCTGCTCGGATAAACACGACTGGACCATAATCATCTTTAAATGTTACACAGTTTAGAGGGAGTCCGGTGTAGCCGCGGCTGCATAAACCTTGGGTCCCAGGAGCATATCAGTCCAGCAGTCGCTGAGGATAAAGGCCAGGTGACAGCACTCTGCTTGCTCAGGCGAATGAACAGGGAGTCCCTGATAATGGCGTCTCCAATGAGAAGCATCAAGATACATCACACGCTTTTTTAAAAGTGACAGCCACGCACCCTTACCATTTGGCACTAGCCTTGAACATTCCATATCCAATCCGTCTCTACTTCCCCATCCACCATAGCTAATAATCAGCACACAGTTCAACACCTAATGACGGGTGAAGCAATCAGCATGGACAAAGTCCCCAACCGATACACGAAGGGCTTCGAGGGACGTTTTTCACATCGATAGTGGATTTTGTCGAGTGGAATAATGAGTGAGGTCCTTCTCGTGTTAGGCGAGCGTTAAAATAATGTTTAAATTTAAACCGTTCTGAGATCCCATGACTCACCGAGCAAAGATCAAAGTTTGAGAAGCCCCGTGCTGGCCTGGAGGCGGGGGACCAGGACAGCTGGCTACTGTTGGCAGAAGCATACACTCGTATCACCTCTTTGCGGGGCGATTTGGCAAAGCCGTCTAAATTTAAAATGGATATGCCCTTTGACCCAGCAATTCCCTTGAAAGTTTGGTTTTTCAGATATACGTGCACATGTGGGCAAAGATCTGTGCGTAAGAACAGTCTTTGACGCGGTGCTGATAGAACCAATATTGAATCTCCAACAGTAGGGGATTGCGTAACCAAATCATGGCCATCTACACGGGCACCCGGCTCGCAGCGCCTTCTGTGACGATGGACTCGCCTCTCTCTGCGCTGTCCAGTATATTAGCCCAAATCAAACCTTTCTACTGGCCCTTGAAATGTGGCTGCTGCAATTGAGGAATGAATTTTGTTAAATTTTAACTAATTTAAAGGTAAATGGGGCACCTGGGCGGCTCAGTCGGTTAAGCCTCCGACTTGGGCTCAGGCCATGATCTCATGGTTCCTGGGTTCAAGCCCCGCATCGGGCTCTGTGCTGACAGCTCGGAGCCTGGATCTTGCTTCAGATTCTGTCTCCCTCTCCCTCTGTCCCTCCCCCGCTCATTCTCTCTCTCTCTCTCTCTCTCTCTCTCTCTCTCCTTCTCTCCCTCTCTCTCAAAATAAATAAGCACTAAAAAAAAATTAAGGCAAATGGCCGTGTGTGATTAATGGCTGTGATATTAGTGTAGTACTGACCCCAAAAAAAGCATCTTGGGGGGCAGCTGACTGGCTCGGTCACTGAAGCACGTGACTCTGACCTCGGGGTTGTGCATTCGACTCCTGCGTTGGGCATGGAGCCTACTTTTTAAAAAAGGGTTTTTCAAACTCTATTCTTACACAAAAAGAGCAAAGTTCGTTTATGTAAGTCATCTCCCAAATACACAGAACATCTAGAAAGATACACAGGAAACTGGGAACCATGAGAAAGGGAACTGATAAGGTCTGCGTATTTGTGTCTCCCTCTCCCGAGTTTGTACGTTGAAATCCTGACCCGAGACAAGCAGGTGTCGGCAGGTGGGGCCTCGGGGAGGTGACCAGTGAGGATGGCAGAGCCTCCATGAGGGGATCAGGACCCTTACAAGGGACCCCAGAGAGCTCCGTTGTCCCTTCTACCAAGTGAGAAGATTGTCATCCAAGAGGTAGGACGCGTGCCTCGCCCGACACGGAGTCTGCCCACGCCTGGATCTGGGACCTCAGCCTCCAGAGCTGTGAGGCACGAGGTGGCGGGGACCCCGTGTCTGCGTTCCACAGTGTGGCGCCCCGGCCCTGAGGTCCTCCCGCGCCCTGGGGGTGTGGCCACTGCAACTGAGGACCCATTTTGTCTCCTTCTAGTTAACTTAAATTTAAGTGACCGCCCGCGGTCATCTTCTCGGACTCTAGTTACCAATCTGCGGCAACCCGGTGGTCTTTCGGTTTTCCACACCGAGGAATGACTCCTGAGAAGTCCCTGAAACCCTTCGTCCCACTGCCCCTCTGTGCGCCTTCTGGCAAATTCTTCCCGAGCCCGTGGCTCACTGACGCGGCTGGGCCTCGCAGCCCGGAGGAAGGTCAAACGCAGCTTCCCAGATTCGGAGCCTGATGCAGACGCGCTGGCTCTTCCCACCGCGGGGAGGAGGGCGGCTGGTCCGGGCCCCAGCGGGACAGCTGCGGGATCAGGACGAGGGGCTTGGCGGCTTGGTGGCCTGGGCCAAGGTGTCGGAAGAGGTGCTGGAGGCGGGCTGTGCTTGGAGGCCGAGGGATGGTGTGTGCTGATAGATGGCAGGTTCGAGAAGAGAATGAACACGAAGACCCGAGGAGACATGGGCCCGGCCGGGAAGACTGAGCGAGGGGCCGGCGGAGGACGGGGTGCAAGCGGCAGACACTAAAGGCGCTCTGCCCTGTGTTGTGGTTTTCAAAATGGTGCACATCCTTGAGGAAGCCATAAGAAGGGTCCAGAATCCGGCCGGCCTACTTCTCCAAAGTCAACGTCAGTCGCTGGGGAATCAAAAAAAAGGCAGAGCATCCTCGGGGACTGAGACAGAGGGTGTCGAGCGAAGGCGGGGAGGGCTTGCTCGCCCCTCGGCGTGGGCACACGGCGGCTTTGCGGCAGGGCCACCTACCCGTGGTTTTCCGAAGTCCTGTCTGTCCCTGAGGCACGCTGCTGGGGCAGTCGGTGCCGCGTCTGTCCGGGCCCCGAAGGTCAGCCCCCGGGCTCTAGCTCCAATAACAGTTGGCGAGGGCATCGCCAAGGCGACAGATGATGGCAGGGTGTGCGGGGGGGCCGTGTCGGGCGCGCCCAGAGCCAGGCCGGCCCACGGGGAGGTGGCACTTCTGCCTCCGCCTGGTCTTCAAAGTCCTCAAGGACCTCCCAAGAGACAGAAAGAAGCAGAAAAACATTAAGCACAGTGAAGGCATCATTTTTGATAAGATTGTCGGCAATGCCCAGCGGATGCAACACCAGTCTCTAGCCAGAGAACTCTCTGGAACCATTACAAGATCCCAGGGACTGCCCGGCCTGTGGGCGGCAATGTTGACGGCCATCACTGTCGTGAGACCAGTGCAGTGTCCACCTGCTAGAGAGCCAGGGAGGAAAATGTTCCGATAGAAGGTCATTTGACAACCAGACAGATTGACAAAAGGAGAGGGACAGGGAGAGGAGGAGAGCCCTGAAACATAAATCTTCATTGGATCCTGGTTCAAAAAATAAATTGGCGCTACAGTCTTGGGACGACTGGGAAGATCTGAATGCAGACTGGACCAGAGATACAATCGTGGTCATTCATTCTACTGGATGATAATAAATCGGGGTTGTGGAAGGGAAAGCCCTTGTAGGGGGACAAGATGAAGATCCACTCTTTAGGGTTCCAAATAAAATGTTTGCAGGGCGCCTGGGTGCCTCGGTCAGGTAAGTGTCTGACTTCGGCTCAGGTCATGATCTCACGGTTCGTGGGTTCGAGCCCGTGTCGGGCTGTGTGCTGACAGCTCAGAGCCTGGAGCTGCTTCAGATTCTGTGTCTCCCTCTCTCTCTGCCCCTCCCCTGCTCATGCTGTCTCTCTCTTTCTAAAAAATAAATAAAACATTAAATAAATAAATAAACTGTCAAAAAAATAAAATAAAATGTTTGCAATTTGCTTTCAAATGATTCAGCTACATAGATAAAACAAATAGAGCAAAATGAAGATTATTCAGTCTAGGGGGAGAATTCATTATACGTACTATTTATTGTATTATTCTTTCAACCTTTTGGTAATGTTCGAAATTTAAAAAAATTAATGTTTATTTAATATTTATTTTTGAGAGAGAGTGGGAGAGAGTGCAAGCAGGGGAGGAGCAGAGAGAGAGGGAGACACAGAATCCGAAGACAGGTTCCAGGCTCTGAGCTGTCAACACAGAGCCTGACATGGGGCTCGAGCCCACAAGCAGTGAGATCATGACCTGAGCTGAAGTTGGATGCTTCACCCACTGAGCCCCCAGGGCGCCCCTAGAGCATGTGACTCTTCATCTTGGGGTGGTGAGGTTGAGCCCCACTTGGGCATAGATACTACTTTGAAAACATTCACTAGGTGTGCCTGGGTGGATCAGTTGATTAAGACCCCAACTCCTGACCGGCTCAGGTCATGATCTCACGGTTGGTGAGCACTGACGGCACGGAGCCTGCCCCCCCACCCCTCCCCCGCTTGCTCTCTATCTCTCTCAAAAAAATAAATAAATATAAAAAATTAATTAACTAATTAAGTAAAATAAAAAACAAGAGGTGACCTCTGATACATATGAATTGTAGGGGACAGTGTTTCTTCAACAACATCCAGATTCAGGGCACCTGACTCTTGATCTCAGGGCCGTGGGTGCCAGCCCCACGTTCGGAGCAGAGATTACTTAAAAAAAAAATCTTGGGGCGCCTGGGTGGCTCAGTCAGTTAAGCAACCGGCTTCGGCTCAGGTCATGATCTCACGGTTCGCGGGTTCGAGCCCCGCATCGGGCTCTGTGCTGACAGCTCAGAGCCTGGAGCCTGCTTCAGATTCTGTGTCTCCCTCTCTCTCTGACCCTCCCCTGCTCGCACTATCTCTGTCTCTCAAAAATAAATAAAAATCATTAAAAAAAATTTTTTTAAATAAAATCTTTTAAAAACATCCAGAATCTTCACAGGTTTGGCTAAAAACGCAGACGCTCAGCCCTGACGAGGCAAAGCCTCCGGCGGGACGCGGTGGAGGGAGTGCGCTGTCCACAAGTCCCCTGGGGTCTCCCACACGCGGGTCTCTCTCGAGCACGCCGGTCTCCGGGCAGTCGAGCATCTGACTTCTCCGTTCAGGTCTTGATCTCTTAGTTTGTGAGTTCAAGCCTCACATCCGACTGACTGCTGTCAGTGCAGAGTCCCGCTTTGGATCCTCTGTCCCTCTCTCTCTGCCCCGCCTTGCGCGCTCTCTCTCTCTCTCTCTCTCAAATAAATGAGCATTAAGAAGAAGAACCGATAGTCTGTAGATTGTAACGTTGACCTTTGTCAAGATGACGTGAATAGGTGCGTCTCAGGCTTTACTGTCACCGCTCCAGCTCCTGTCCCTGCGCCGGCAAACACCTTCCTCTGCTCATTCTGATGTTCTGTAAGGAGGAAACGTGTCCAGCCTCAAGCAGTACCTCGTAACTGATCAAACCCAGTGGCTCTCCAGGCGGGGTGGGGGTGAGGAATGGGTTTGGAATGTCTGGTGACATTCTTGGTTGTCACCGCTGGAGGCTTCTGGCATCTGATAGGTGGAGGCCAGGGATGCTGCCCGTCCCCACAGCGCGCAGGGCGGCCTCCATAACAAAGAGTTAGCGAATTAGCAGAAAGGTGGATAGTGCTGGTTTGCGGAGCACTGGTCTGCCCCAGTCTGGCCCCTCGACCAGCTCTGCGCAACGCGACCTGAGGGGAGGGCCACGAAAACGGTTCTTTCCCTCGTAACAGACACCGACGTGGCAGACCTGCTGATGCCCCTTCCTGCTCTGCGCACAGATGTGACGTCTGGAGCCGTGGCAGCCATCCTGCCGCTGGGAGAGCAGGAGCGGAAGGATCACAGGTCCACAGGTCCATCCAGACTTTGTTCAGTGAGAAAATCAACACCTCTTTGTTGAATCCCTGTGGTTTGGTTTTTTTCTGTTTCCTGTAGCCAAAAACACCCCTAGTGTCACAAGCTGCTGTAGAGTCTAATTCTAGTTGGCTGACCAACGAGATTTCAGTTATCCCGGCTCTGGTCATAGCCCCCTGCTTCTCTTCCGCATGCTACGTAGTTAAGTGCTTCCACAAGAGCCAAAGAGCTTAAGTAGCGAAACAAGGACCCCCGGAGTCCCGACCATGCTGGCCTTGGAGGTGGGGTTGGACGCAACTGCTCACTACTGTTATGTATTATAATTTATTTTCTTAATTAACATACTTTTTAGGGGCACCTAGGTGGCTCATTCAGTTAAGTGGTCAATTCCGGATTTTGGCTCAGATCATGATCTCGTGGTTCGTGGGTTGGAGCCCAGAGTCGAACTCTGTGCTGACCTTGCAGAGCCTGCTTGGGATTCTCTCTTTCTCTCTCTCTCTACCCCTCCCCTGTTTGCTCTCTCAAAATAAATAAATAAACATTAAAAAAAAACTTAGGGGGCTCCTGGGTAACTCCGTCGCTTAAGGGTCAGGCTTTGGCTTGGGTCATGATTTCACAGTTCATGGGTTCGAGCCCTAAGTCAGGCTCTGTGCTGACAGCTCAAACCTGGAGCCTGCTTTCAATTCTGTGTCTCCCTTTTCTCTGCCCCTCCCTTACTTGTGCAGTCTCTCTCTCTCTCTCTCTCAAAAATAAATAAATAAACATAAGAAGGAAAGGAAGGAAGGAAGGAAGGAAGGAAGGAAGGAAGGAAGGAAGGAAGGAAGGAAGGAAAGAAAGAAAAAAGAGCGCCTGGGTGGCTCAGTCGGTTAAGCGTCCGGCTTCAGCTCAGGTCATGATCTCGCGGTTGTGGGTTTGAGTCAGCACAGAGCTTGGAGCCTGCTCCCGGTTCTGTGTCTCTTTCTCTCTCTCTGACCCTCCCCTGCTCACACAGTCTCTCTCTGTCTCTCAAAAATAAATTTAAAAAAAATTAACAAAATATTTTGTATTCTTAGAAACATCCTTATTACTCATTGAAGGCCTTTGATCATAAAACACCTTCACTTTACTAATTGTTCGGATCTATGCAAGTTTGTCTCTGGGCGGAAAATAATACTTGGCTCTCTCTGCTAGTTCTACATCTAACACAAGAGACTGGTTCTTAATCTTGTTTTCTTTTCAAGCAAATTAGGAGACCCAGGAGGGGTCACGTGGGCATTTCCAGAGCCGGCTTGTTCAGGGGAAGCACAAAATGAAAAGCGCATGAGACCCGCCTCACATCTAATAAGTACGGCAGAGCCCTGGGCCACCAGCCGGGCCAAGTGATCTCCCCAGTGATCCTTCAGCTGCAACTCAGCATGTGGGCGCCATAAATAATTCATTCCAAAACTTTCAGGATTCTCTTTTGGCCAGGAAATACTTGGGGGGAGGGAATGTCCAATCTATTTTCAAATATTGTTTTTTTATTGAAAGAAAAACAAGAACAGGACCTAGTCATTTTTACTTTGGATGCTACAACCAAATATTAAACATTTCCTGTTGTATCCTACATTAACATGTACCCACCTCTGGGGTGTCTGGCTGGCTTAGTGTGTGGAGTGTATAACTCTTGAACTCAGGGTTGTGAGTTCGAGCCTCGCATTGGGTGTAGAGATTACTTAAAAATTAAATCTTAAATAAAAATTTTAGTATCTACACAAGGTAACAGTTAAAGTGATTCACCTCAACTCTGAAGTAGGGAATTGTAACTTTTATTATTTTTATTTTTTAAATTTTTATTTATTTATTTATTTTAAGATTTTATTTTTAAGTAATCTATACACCAAACACAAGGTTTGAACCCACAACCCTGAGATCAAGAGTCACACACACATTCCACTGACTGAGCCAGCCAGGCTCCCTTCCTCAGTCCTAAAATTTTCAAATTCAAGTTTTCATATGTTGGAAATAATGTACTATTTTACAGTCTGAAGCACTTTAGTAGGCCTTTGAGAACCCCAGCAACTGAGTCCCTCAAATCTCATTGACAATATGATCCTGGAAAGAAAGAAAAAGGAATTTTGATGACATCTTACATGAAACAGATAACGTAAAAGTCATTAGATATCAAGCAAGATTTTCTTTGAAATAGAAGCAATGATTGTTGGGAATGGTAATGTCTCTTCAAAAGAAAATGCTAAAGACCAAGGCAATATGAAATTGATTTCACTGATTTTGGACAAGGCCAGATAATCATCGGTCAGGGACTCAATGCAGGATGATTCCCGTGGTCTCCGTCTCCTGTGTTCTCCCCTCCCCCAGTGAGCAGAGCTGACCTGTGGAACCAATAGGACATCCTAGAAACGCAGGTGTGTGACTTCCAAGGATAGATCATAAAAGACAGAACATCCTCCACTGAGTATTTACTTGAATGACTTACTCTGGGGGAAGCCAGAGGCCGTGTTGGCTCACCAAGCCTTCAGGTGCGACTGCAACATCATTAGAGACCCAAGCCAGAACCACTGGCCGTGCCTCGCTTGAATTCCTGACCCCAGGATCTTGTGTGACGAAGCTGCGCAGTTTTGGGGTCATTCTTTCCACGGCATTAGGTGCTCAGAGTAACTAATCAGTGAACACAAGACGTGTCATGAGTATGGCTGTTTGCCTCCCCAGCCCCCAGTCCTAACCTGTCCTTCTTCCTTATGAAACCTCAATGCCGCCTTGATTCAGGGCTGGGGATCTCGACCCCAGGAGAAGATGCCAGCGAGGCTCGGTCAGCCACCGGCCACCTCATTCCTTTGCTAGTAAATGGCTTAAGAACAAACATTTGCTTCAGGGCCCCTGGGTCAGTCGGTTAGGCGTCTGACTTTGACTCAGGTCATGATCTCATGGTTCATGAATTCGAGCCTCAAGTCGGGTTCTGTGCTGACAGCTCAGAGCCTGGAACCTGCTTCGGATTCTGTGTCTCCCTCTCTCTCTGCCCCTCCCCCGCTTGCACTCAGTCTCTCTTGCAAAAATAAATAAGCATTTAAAAAATATTTTAAAAAAAAAGAGCAAGCATCTGCTTGATGTCTGGCAACACAGGAGCACAGGGATGCTGTGATTTCAAAGCTTTCCACATGTCTCTGACTCTTCATTGGGGACACACAACTCTTGTTTTGAAAAAAACGCTTCAGTGAGTGTCGTGACCCAAAGAAATGAATGAGTTTGAAACCCGAGAGGCTACGTTTGCGGGAAATCAGCGTCAGCTTGGTCCTCACTGTCGGTGGGACTGCAGCTCCGAAATGGGCGGGCGTTAGACGGCGTCATCTGAGTGTGAGGAAAGTCTCTCTTTTCCCCCCTCACACCCGCCCCCAGAGAAGGTGAGGTTTGAGTCTGGACTTGGAGGACAGCCCCAGATCGCCCTCCAGGGCCCAGGAGGGACGACAGGTCAGGACCAAAGAGAGACAGGTGGCCTCTCAGAGGCCCCGAGGGAGGAAAATCCTCCCGGCGCATTAATATCGGCCGCACAACTGTGACGGCTCCACTTTGTGATTTCTTCTGGTGACTCCTTCACCTGACGGAAAAGCAAAACAAAACAAAAAAGCAACAGCCAGCACGGGCTCCTGAGGCCTCAGCCCAGAGAACAGCACCGCAGCCCAGAGGAGCCGCGCGGAGGGTGGCGGGAAGTCACTGGCAGAATGGAATGTCCCAGGGCAGGAGGCTGGCTGTGTGCTGACGGACGATCAGCGGTTTGGGGGAAAGTGCAAGCATCCTCAGAAACGCAGGGAGGGGCCGCCTGGGCAGCCCGGACAGGTGAGCATCCGACTCCTGATTTCGGCTCAGGTCACGATCTCATGGTTCGTGGGGTCGAGCCCCGAGTCAGGCTCCATGCTGGCAGTGTGGAGCCTGCTTGGGATTCTCTCTCTCTCTCTCTCTCTCTCTCTCTCTCTCCCTCCCTCCCTCCCTCCCTAACCCCTGCTCATGCTTTCTAAATAAGTAAATAAATAAATAAACATTAAAAAAAAACAAGAAACTTAGGAGGTTTTCCTAGACACAGTCGTACACAGTGCAGCACAGACAGAACCGTGCCCTGTGGGCTCAGAGGCAACGCTGGCCCTTCCCCGTTGGCTCCCACAGACGCTGGCTCCACCTCCCTGCTCCCTCCTGCCTCCATGTGAACTGGCGCCTCCCCAGCCAGGATCCATCCTGACGGGCTTCACCCTTCCGTCCGTAGAGCTTGGGTTCGCCACACATTTTAAGATTCATATGATGGTTTGTAAATATGTCCTGTTTATTTTTTTAAGATTTTAATTTTTTAATGTTTATTTATTTTGAGAGAGAGAGGGAGAGAATGAGCAGGGGAAGGGCAGAGAGAGAGGGAGAAAGAATCCCACGCAGGCTCCACGCTGGCAGCGTGGAGCCCCACATGGCACTCCATCTCACAAATAGTGAGATCATGACCTGAGCCAAAGTCAAGAGTCAGACGCTTAATAAACTAAGCCACGCAGGCACCCCAAGATTTTATTTTTTAAGTAGTCTCTACACCCAGCCTGGGGCTCAAACCTACAACCCTGAGATCCAGAGTGACACACTCCACCAGCTGAGCCAGCCAGGCACCGCAATGTGTGCTATTTATTATAACCATCTCTGAGAGACAAATGTGTCCTAATCATTGGTGATTGTCAAAACCTTTATTCCAACCAAGAGGAATAAAGAGATATTTTTCCGAGAGAAAGAAAAGCAATAAAAACAACTAAAAAACTTAAAAATAGATTCTGCAGTTGCAACAACAATAAAATGAATGAACGGATAGCCCTATTCTGGCCAATGAAGGGCCAATGTCTGCCACGGTGACATCCAGGAAAGATTTTTTTTTCTTTCTTTCTTTTTTTTTTTTTGCTTCTAGTAAGACTCACAAGAACGCGATGTCAGTTTTTCTTCCTGTGGACATCACCTGATCTGTATGTGATGTCTGGAACTTTTCAGCCATCTTGCTGATGACCCGAGAAAAAAAAGACCACACAGAGGAGGCCAATGTCACTGCTCTAAGGGTCTAGTTATAGAGATAATGGATTTCCCTATGGTTTAGGCCAGCTGGCTACGTTTTCTATTATCAAAAACATTGATACAGTAGGGCTCAATCAGTTTGAATTAAGTAGATACCAACATTTGCTAAAAATAGGATCCCCAATAGCAGCTGGTAGTAACTTATTAATTTAAAAATACAGGGGACCCTGAGTGGCTCAGTCGGCTGAGTGTCCAGCTCGTGGTTTCGGCTCAGGTCGTGACCGCACGGCTCGTGGGTTTTGTGTCCCATTTCCTGCTCTGCGCTGACAGTGCAGAGCCTGCTTGAGACTCTGTCTCTCGGCCCTTCCAACATGCACATTCTCCTCTCCCTCGAAATAAGTGAATGAACTTTAAAAAAATATATACAGGAGCACCAGGCTGGCTCAGTCAGTGGAGCATGCAACTCTTGATCTCAGGGTTATGAGTTCGAGCCCCACTTTGGGTGTAGACATAACTTAAAAATAAAATCTTTAGGGGCACTGGGTGGTTCAACCAGTTAAGCATCTGATATTGGCTTAGGTCATGATCTCAGGGTTCACGGGTTCAAGCCTCACATCAGGGTCTGTGCTGACAGTGCAGATGTATTTTATCGCTCCCTCTCTCTCTCTATGCTCCTCCCCCACTCACACTTTCTCTCTGAAGATACATAAACTTAAAATAATAATAATAAAATACCATTTAAAATATATTTGATGGGGCGCCTGGGTGGCTCAGTCAATTAAGCGTCTGACTTCAGCTCAGGTCATGATGTCACGGCTCATGAGTTCAAGACCCAAATCGGGCTCTGTGCTGACCGCTCAGAGCCTGGAGCCTCCTTCCAATTCTGTGTCTCCCTCTCTCTTTCTCTGCCCTTCTCCCACTCACAATCTCTCTCTCAAAAATAAATAAAACTGGGGTGCCTGGGTGGCTCAGTCGGTTAAGCCTCCGACTTCAGCTTAGGTCATAATCTCACATTCGTAGCTTTGAGCCCCGTATCAGGCTCTGTGCTGACAGCTCAGAGCCTGGAGCCTGTTTCCGATTCTGTGTCTCCGTCTCTCTCTGCCCCTCCCTGCTCATGCTCTGTCTCTCTCTGTCTCAAAAATAAATAAAACATTAAAAAATAAATAAAACGTTAAAAAATTTAAATATATATAAATATATTTTGATTAAAAAGTTTGATTAAAAAGGCTTCCACCCACTGAACGAGAGCAACACTTTAAAACCGTGGTTCCAAGCTTGGCTGCGGTTTTAGACCCACGAGGAGAGCATTTTTATTTTTTAACGCTGATGCCTGAGCCCCCTTCCAGAGCAAGCATTTAGGACCTGCTGAAAGCCCCCGGCCCCTCTCTCCACTTGCTGTTGCACTGCAGCCATGCTGATCTCTCTGTCCCTCGGGAATGCCAAACCCCGCCACTCCCGGGGCTCGGGCCCTACCCGGTGCCGCACCTTCTGCAAAGCCGCCTCCGCCTCCGCTCATCTCTCAGGTCTCACTTAAGGAGTCTCCTCCCAGAAAGCCCCTCCTCACCATCAGATCCTAAGTAGGATCCCAAACTTCCCCCATTCAATCTGATCATCTCTGCTGCTGTGCATCATTATTTATGTCAAGTAAGGTACAGAGCTATCTCGTTTGAACAAAGAACTTCAATACAAAATTAGGAAGAGCTAGATTCCAGGGACTTCAGTGAGGTCCAGGTGGGACAGTCAAGGAAGGCTTTGTGCCACCAACCTTTGAAGTAGGTCTTGACGTCGGATAGGATTTGATACGCTGAGGTAGGGGTGGTGGATTTTAGAAAGAGGGAGAAGCTTGAGTGGAGAAAGGCAGAAAATGGCAGAGAGCATATGGAGAAAAGAAAAGTGGCAGCAGACACGGGAGGCAGGGAAGAGAGCATTTCGAGACGTTCTGTCTGATGAGACAGAGTAAGAAATAGAGGGTGGGAGCACCTGGGTGGCTCAGTGGGTTAAGCATCCAACTTCAGCTCAGGTCATGATCTCACGATTCATGGGTTCAAGCCCCGCGTCAGGCTCTGTGCTGACAGTTAGCTCAGACACTGGAGCCTGTCTTCGGATTCTGTGTCTCCCTCTCTCTCTGACCCTCTCTGCTCGCGCTGTTTATCTTTCTCCCTCAAAAATAAATAAAAAACATTAAGAATTTTAAAAATAGAAATAGAGGGTCTAAATTGAATAATGGCTACATTAGATGTTGTGGAGAAATTTCAACTGGGGTGGAAAAGGAAGAGGCTGCAGGATTGGAAGAAAAAGAAGTATAAGGCATTGGGGGAGGGGGGGATGGAGGAGGTGAGACAGTAAAAAGCCTCACTAGGGAGAAAAGTCAAAGCTCAAATTGCTTGGTCAACCACAACCGCTTGGAGGCGCTGCGGGCCTCATGACTAAACCAAAGCCTGTCCTAGAGGCTCCCTCTTCCGGCAGAAATAAGCACTGCACACCGAGGTGGCTGATCATTGAAAGGCACTTGCCAATCTCTAAGCCGCCTACCTCTGCGACGGCGATATTGATAAGCTGGTAAGGATTTTGTTGTGCTTTCAGACAAAACATGAAAAGGAACACTACTTCAAAATAAAAGCAAGCCATGTGCTTTTCTTCTAGTTTATTCAAGACTCACAACTGCATCTATGTAAGTGAATCCTTCCATAGCATTAATTCATGAGTGAAAGCAAAATTCGGGGTGCTTTGAGATGTTAAATCACTCAGTGAAACTGAACCAGCCTATCATCTGTTCTTTAACTCGACTGAGGATGCTGGATGGCAGACACACTTCCTCATCACTGCGGCTCTGTCATTACAAGAGGGGCCTGCACGCGTTGCGCTGGAGACTGGGCTGGCTTGGTGGCTTTATTCTTGAGAAAATGGAATAAAAGGTATTTTTCCTTCATACAAAATGAAAAGATTTTAGAACTCTGTCAAAACTGTAAAAGATGTAAAGTAAAAAAGCAAGGTGCGGGAGACTGAAAACCAGTATGTTACAATTCGTGGCCGGAGATGTTGAGAATTACTGGTTGCCTGTGTGTGTATCAACTCTTGACTGTAAGTGGGGAGGAGGAAGATGGGAGATGAGGGGCTGGGTGGACGGAAGACAGCACGGAAGACTTGATCTACACGGTTTTTAACTTTTTATGTATCAGGAACACATGAAAAGTATTATCTACTCAAAAAATGAAAAATAGAAAAGTACCTTGGGACAGCAAATAATCAGCTCCAAAAGTAAGTCCTAAGGCCTATTTTTAATTATCCCGAAGAAGCTTATTACGTAGGAATCTTGTTATTTATGCCATACTTTCAAAATATTAGTATACAAAAGAGAGGCGCATAGGATGACTTTGCTACTGTAACAGCAAAAACCTGGAAACCATTGGTGGAAAGGTTACATAAATTATAGGGCATCCATATAAATGGAATAGTAAGAGTATTAAAACGAACAAGGTAGGTCTAGATAGGGTGGCATGAACAAATGTCCATAATTACACAGCTTTAAAAAAAGCTGAGAAATGCTCCGTTGCAAATAGCTCTATTTGTTTGTGTACATATATGTGTATGTAAGTAACTGTGGTGGATTTATTTTAAAGTCCAAAAAAGGACCAAACCTTAAAAGGAGTTATCACCGGGAAACAATTAGGAACTTAGGTGGACTATCTTGGACTTCATGATGCAATGTCTGTATACTTTGTTTTTAAAACAAGCAGCAAACATATTCCAAACGCGTTTCGGAGAAAGCTAATATGAACTTTCACTTTCTACATCATTGTTTTTAATGAGCTTCTACTTTTTTTTTTTTCCCATTTTATTTGGAGAGAGAGGGAGAGAGCAGGAGTGGGGAGGGGCTGAGAGAAAGGGAGACCATCCCAAGCAGAACCTGGCCTGGGGCTCAATCCACAAACCATGAGATCACCGCCCGAGTGGAAATCAAGAGCCACCCACGCGCCCGTGTGCCTGTAATTGTTTTTCAAAACTTTTCTAGTATTTACACTTGTAATTAGCGATTCCTTTCGTTAAACTTGACAGGCAGCACTTTAGTTCAAGGAACCAAGTGTTCTTCCTGAGTTCCCAATTGAGCATCCCCACCAGGGTTGGTTTTATTAGACTGGCGCTCTGATGTGTTCCGCACAAGGCACTAAGGGTCTCCGTCTCAAGGGACATCGGGCTGTAACAATATGACGCAGCCCCATGTTCCCAAAAACTATTATTAGCCCCTGGACTTCTTGTACCTTTAAGATTTGTTTTTTAGTCCCTATATCCAATTTGGGAGCTCAAACTCACGACCCCGAGATCGAGTTACACGCTCCACTGAGTCATAGACACCCCTGGAAAACTTCGAAGCAGCACTCAAGGGGCGCCTGGGTGGCTCAGCTGGCTAAGCGTCCAACTCCAGCTCAGGTCATGATCTCGGTTTGAGTTGAGTGCCGCATCAGGGCTCTCCGCGGTCAGTGCAGGGCCTGCTTCAGATCCTCTGCCCTCTCATTCTCTGCCCCTCCCCTGCTCACTTGTGTGCTCTCAAAATATATTAAAAAAATAAAGCACTCATCAGGGATGCCTGTTGGTTAAGCACCTCTCTTGATCTCAGTTCAGGTCTCAATCTCAGGGTCCTAATTTCAAGCCCTCACTAGGCTAAAAGCCTACTTCAAAACTAACTCTTGGGGCGCCTAGGTGGTTGTCGGTTAAGCGGCCGACTTCAGCTCAGGTCATGATCTCACAGTTCGTGGGTTCGAGCCCTGTGTTGGGCTCTGTGCTGACAGCTAGCTCAGAGCCTGGAGCCTGTCTTCATATTCTGTTATCTCCCTTTCTCTCTGACCCTCCCCTGCTTGCACTGTCTCTCTCAAAACTAAAAACCATTAAAAAAAAAAATTTTTTTTTTCAAGAACCATGTGCTGCCTGTCTTGTAGAGTGTTCATTTTCAAGATGCTTTTGGGGTTTTCCTATACTAAAGTTTGGAGTGAGCAGCTAATTTACACCACAGTGGTTATGGGTGCTTGTTACCTTGTTTCTTGATATATATGTCAACTTATATGGACAAGTAATGGAAATTAAGTCATTTTAAGTACTTTTATCCATAAAGTGAAAAACTGCAATTAACGGATTTGCCTAAGCCTTAGATTTCTCAAAAGGCATTTTTGTAGTTTAATCCCCAAAGCTGACTGGTGACAAGCTATTTTACTTTTGGTAGAAAACACAATCATTTCCTGTACATCCAAGGTTACATACAGATACCCTAAAACCAGGGAAGACGGAAGGCAGTGGTGCTTTGGAGAGTAGTCCCTTCTTCAAAGTTTTTTTCTGGGGCGCCTGGGCGGCTCAGTCAGTTAAGTGTCTGACTTCGGCTCAGGTCATGATCTCAGTTTGTGGGTTTGAGCCCACGTTGGACTCTCTGCTGACCACTTGCTCAGAGCCTGGAGCCTGCTTCAGATTCTGTCTCCTTCTCTCTCTGCCCCTTCCCACTTACGCTCTCACCCTCTCAAAAATAAATGTAAAAAAAATTAAAAGTTTTTTAATGGTTTTGATTAACCACCCAGTGTCAACTCCCTAGTTTCCCTGGAGTTCCACTTTTGCTTGCAGATATGACACAAGGATCTGTGTAAAAACTGCTATAAACTTTCCTAAGTGAAGACCAAGAGGCAGCCGCCTCTCCCACCACGGTTATATACAAAACCTTCATCTTTTGGACCGCCTGGGTGGCTCAGTTGGGTAAGCACCAGACTTCAGCTCAGGTCATGATCTGGAGTCCATATCGGGCTCTGTGCTGACAGCTCTGAGCCTGGACCCGGCTTCATATTGTGTCTCCCTCTCTGACCCTCCCCTGTCCACAGTGTCTCTGTATCGCAAAATAAGTTAAAAAAAAAAAAAACCACAAAAAACAACCTTCATCTACAGTCACATGAAATTGAGGATCACCTTAAGTTTTCTCAGCAATTTTAACAATTAAATCACTTTCCTGTCTAAATAACCACGAATTCCTAAACTTGTGCACAATGCCAGACAGGTTTTAATAGACATTACTTTTAAAACATCGGGGCACCTGAGTGGCTCTGTCAGTTGAGCATCCGACTTCGGCTCAGGTCATGATCTCACGGTTCTTGAGTTCGAGCCCTGCCATCAGGCTCCGTGCTGACAGCTAGCTCAGAGGCTGGAGCCATTCTTCAGATTGTGTCTCCCTCTCTGACCCTCCCCTGCTCATGCTCTCTCTCAAAAATAAAAAAAAATCTAATCAAACGACTGTCAGTGTGAAACAGAGCTACATATTAAATAAAGCAAGCTCTTCTAGAGGTTTCACTTACCTACAGGCCCTGACACTACCACCCTCTTTCTACGACCTCCTGACTGCTGATAGCGCAGAACTTTCCCATTCTCTGGTACCACACAAACCAAGACCACATTCACCATTTTTAAAACCGGTAGTTTATAAATGTATCTACACACGTTCCACATGGGATAATTCTAACTGCAACCTCCCATTTTTGCTTACCTTTCTTAACTCCTGGTTACTGGAATCACTTGAGAAGACTAAATCTCATAAACTCATAATCCCTCAAACCCCATCCAAACAAAAAAAAACCCCTCCCCCACCAAAAACTCACACCATTTCGGAATGCAAGAACTTTATTGAAAGAAAAGTGCAATGAATTTTGTCAAAGCTTATAGGGGGAACTTAGACACCTCCCCTCAAGCGCAGGACCAGGTGCAGAGTGGACTCCTTCTGGATGTTGTAGTCAGACAGGGTGCGCCCATCTTCCAGCTGTTTGCCGGCAAAGATCAGCCTCTGCTGGTCAGGGGGGATGCCCTCCTTTTCCTGGATCTTCCCTTTGACATTCTCGATGGTGTCACTGGGCTCCACCTCCAGGGTGATGGTCTTGCCTGTCAAGGTCTTCACGAAGATCTGCATGCCCCCTCTGAGGCGCAGGACCAGGTGCAGGGTGGACTCCTTCTGGATGTTGTAGTCGGACAGGGTGCGCCCATCTTCCAGCTGTTTGCCGGCAAAGATCAGCCTCTGCTGGTCAGGGGGGATGCCCTCTTTGTCCTGGATCTTCGCCTT
>PJEM01006961.1:58312-89538 GCA_004023845.1 Helogale parvula
CTCTTTGTCCTGGATCTTCGCCTTGACGTTCTCGATGGTGTCACTGGGCTCCACCTCCAAGGTGATGGTCTTGCCTGTCAAGGTCTTCACGAAGATCTGCATGCCCCCTCTGAGGCGCAGGACCAGGTGCAGGGTGGACTCCTTCTGGATGTTGTAGTCGGACAGGGTGCGCCCATCTTCCAGCTGTTTGCCGGCAAAGATCAGCCTCTGCTGGTCAGGGGGGATGCCCTCTTTGTCCTGGATCTTCGCCTTGACATTCTCGATGGTGTCACTGGGCTCCACCTCCAGGGTGATGGTCTTGCCTGTCAACGTCTTCACGAAGATCTGCATGGTCTGTCACCAAGAAAAAAATCCAAAGAACCCAGAATTATAGTACACAACTCATATGTCAACACGTCCCTGACATTAATAGTTACACACTATTTTTCTTTACTCTTTTGTTTTTACTTAGAGAGAGAGAGAGAAACACAGAGAGCCAGAGAGAGCCGGAGATAGATATGAGGCAGGCAGAGAATCCGAACCAGGCTCTAGGCTGTGAACTATCAGCACAGCGTCAACACGGGGCTCGAACCCACTACCTGTAAAATCATGACCTGAATCGCAGCCTGACACTTAAACGACTGAGCCACCAGGCGCCCCCACACCTCATTTTACACCAGCCCGGTGACAAAGATAAACCCTGCCTGAGAAAGCTAACCATACAAGGGGCGCCTGGCAGGCTCAACAAGCCAAGCATCCGATCCTTGACTTCAGCTCGTCATGATCTTCCGGCGTCGTGAGACTGAGCCTCACTACGGAGCCAACTTGGGATGCTCTCCCCCCACCTCCGAACACGCTCTCAACTAACCAGAGACCGACAAACAGCCGAGCGAATCAGAACAAAAAAAGCTCAACAGCCCGGTTTCAGGCCCTGAGACGGAGAATACCGGTCGAGTGAAGGTGCCGCCTCACGTCTCTCCCCTCCCCCCTCACGAGGTCGGTCTCCCGACAATCCCGCAGGGCCTCCCCCAGGTCCGAGCCGCGTGTCCCACGACTGACACGAGCGAGCTACACAAATAGCAGCGGGCGGCCCCACCCCGGATTGTGCGCCCACACAGGAGTGACGTCACGTGACCGGCTCCGCGGGCGGGCGCGGGGCTGCAGCGGCCGCCGCGGTCCCCTCACGGCGACGAGAAGTCCAGTCCCGGGCCGGCGCGGCCGCCACCCGGTAGGCGCCACCGCCCGCCGCAGCGGCGCAAGGAGCCCCAGCAAAGAGGCGTAGAGGCCCCCGGCCCCGCCCCCAGCCTTCTCCCGCCGGCCTCACAGGCCGCCTCGGAGCCCCGCTGACCCCACCCCGGCCGCGGGCACCGCCGCCATTTTCTGCGTCCCTGCCCCCTCAGAACAATCCTGTTCGCCGGCCGCGGGCGACCACCACTCGGAGGCCGCTCCGCCGCCGGCCGGCCGCGCGACCCTCCGCCTCCCCGGCGGCCTCCCGACCGCAAGCCCCCGGGAATCGGCCCGGACCTCACCAAGCGGCTGTGGCAGCGGCTCACACGGAACAGCGGCAGCGAACTCCCGGCCTCCACGAAACTGCCTGCGCCACACCCGGCACCTCCTTATATAGCAGCTGGAGGCGCCGCTCCGATAGATCCCTCCGCAGAACCGCCGACAGGGACTACTTTTCTCAGCTCTTCCCGCCTCCCTTCGGAGAGAGAAAGCAGCACCCCAAAATCATCCAAGAGCCTCCCCCCTGCAATGGAGTGTTGTCGAGACTGGGCGGCAGGGCAGAGTCCGGAGAGGAGGCGGCCGCTGGCCTTGGCGCCTCCGCGGAGGGATCAGCGCGATTGTTGAGTGCGGCGTCCGCGGCCGCGGCCGGCGCTCGACCTGCGGGGCGGGGAGGGGCCGCGGGAGGCGTGAAAACCCGGCGCGGAGTGTCCCGGGCGCCCGGAGCGGGCTCGGCCCCGACGCCCCCTCCCCGCAGCCCCGGCGGTGCCCGCCGCCCCCGACAAAGGGGGCTCAGGCCTCACGCGCCCCTCCCCCTCCGCGGGCCCAGGGGGGTCTTCGCGCGGGGTCACGCTGAGGATCGCGGGGTGTCGGCGTGTCACCAGAACCCCCGTGCCCCTCCCCCACCCCCTCCGTGGCGGCCGCCCATCCCCCGCGCGGGCGCGCTGACAGGACGGATGACTCGACAGATCGCGGCGCTGGCGCGCGACGCGGGCGGAGGAGGGGCCGCCCTTGCTTCCCAACCTGGGATCGTTGGGGAAGTGGCGCCGGCCCCCCTACGCTGACGTGACGGGAAGGGCAGAAACCTTTCAAGCTTTGTGAACTGACTTGAGGTGCCTCTGGACACTTACAGAACTTTCTAGATTGTTCTTGAGCCTTCCCGTTCCATGAGCGCGGCCTTGGGTTTGAGAAGACTGTGCTTGGATGCCAACAAGGAGGCAGGTTTTCATTCTTGATGCTCAGGGCAGCACGGAAATGGGACCTAGTTAAGCCTGAGTTTCAAAAACACTGATTGGATTCCTGTATTGGGGGGGGGGGCAATTTCATATCCCAAACATGGAACTTAATTCTACCCTTAATTCCATTTGGATAAAAGAGAAAAAGATCACCAGCCAGATCTTTTTTATTTTTACAACCATCCATTTCGTGATTTCTGTGTGTCATTTCTTAGCATATTTTTAGTTTTTTGAGAGTGAGCACGCACACGTGAGGGGGAGAAGGGCAGGCTCCCGCTCAGCACAGAGCCAGACCCGGGGCTCAATCCCACGACCCTGGGATCATGACCCGAGTGGAAATCAAGAGTCCCACGATTAAACACCCAGGTGCCCCCAACATACTTTTTGAAGTGTTTGTAAAATACATGAACACAGTGAAAACCTAAAAGACGGTTCCGGAAGTTTACAGTGAAAAGTCTCCCTCATGCACTCAATTCCCCAGCCACTGCCCCTTCTGGACTCTTCCAGAAAAATTTGCACAGTGTGGAGGGGGAGAGGACGTTTTAATTTTAGCCTCAAAGCCTTAAAAAAAAAAATGGAAAAAGTTTCCTAAAAAAGTGTTCTGCCATTAAGAGAAGACTCATTCTTGTTTTAAATTATGATCATTGTATTATGTAAAGCCACTTAAAATGAGAATCAAAGCAAAACTATGTGTTTTCTTCGGGAACCCATGTTTGCAGGTGTTTATGAAAAAGATCTGATGAGAGTTCAGAATTGCCTTTGTAATCTTTAATACTTTTCAAAGAGAATGAGTTTATTGCTGGGAAATTAAAACGAAGAATAGAAGCAAGGTGTCATTTTTTTCAAGTTAGGAGACGCCAGTAACTTCCCAATCCGGATTTTGGTGACGGTTATTTGTGCAAAGAGGTTTTAAAGGAATAAAAACATGGAGGCCCTTTATAGGATTTCTCCTCCCCAGTCTTCAGAGGCCAAACAGCTGAGGTTCTTTCTGGGGTGATGGGGCTCAGCTTCAAATCGCGCCCTGTTTGCTTTGGGCTGTGGCTCTTGCTGCAAACCCTGTGATTCATGTTGTCGGACGGCTGAGAAGGCTGAGTCACGAGCTTTGTGACACGGCTTTTTCCAGACCTCGAAAGGTACAGGCCTGGTTTCAGAGACAGGGAAGGGAGAGGAGGAGGAAGGGGAGGAAGGGGAGAGGCTCAGAGGGTGGGAACACGGCCAGGGTTGGCTCCAAAGAGAAAACAACATTCTCGGGAGCTGAGAACACTCCTATCTCTAGCGGGAAAACAATTCTCCGCACACCCCTGCATTCCTTCAGCCCAGCGGAGGGTACAGCAGTAAACTTTGGTCCAAGGGCACTGGGCTGACAGGGACAGGGAGGGAAAACGAGAGGCGGTGGCTGGTGTTTCTCCAGAGCAGGGATTCTCGGGCCGAGTGATCTGACACCCCCCCCCCCCCCCGTGGACCCCAGGCAATGCCTGGAGACAATTTTTGGTTGTCACAACAGTGGTGTGGGGGGCGGGGGGGGGGAGCTGGTGGTCGCAGAGGTCGGGGATGCTGCCCCCCCCCAACACCACAATTAGCCAGCCCCCAAGGTCAGCAACGCCCTGAAACTCAAGGAGGTGGAGAAACCCTGCCCTACTGAGGCTTGTTGTCCGCTTTCCAATTGGCTTTTCTATTTGCTGAGAAAGCCTCCCCCAAACCTAAATGTCCCACTTGGACTCAGGAATCGGGTGTCCAGTCACGTTCCTGAAACCTAAAACCCCCTGACCTAGAATGTAATGTGCTAGAATGTGCGAGATGCAGGGTGAGTCACTGGATCCATTTTCGGTGCCTTCCGCCCCCAGATCCGCCCTTTGCAAACGCCCCAGAAGAGATTGCTTCCACGCTGGCACCGCTGTAAGAGTGACAGGGGCCCAGCGACAGGGCCCGATTGGCTCACAGACGCAGGCACGTGATGGGCTGAGCTCACAAAGGGCCTGGGGTGTTGGGCTGCTGGGGTTGGGGAGGGGGCGGGGCTAGGAGGGGGAGGGGGCGGTGCTGGTGGGACTGGTGCCCCTCTGTCTGCTTGCCTTTCTTCCGTCCCCCAAGGATTTGGTTTCCTTGAAGGTCACGACGATGGATGGGACTTAACTCAGCATCGTGAGAAAATCCAAGGGCACAGCGATCCCCCCAGGAGAGGGTGAAAGCAAGGGCTGGCTGGGAAACGTTTGCCTTGCTTTGTCATTGGTTGTGTAACCATAAAAGGTAATCGAAGGTATCTGCCGCTTAGGGGGGGGAAGGCCCAAGGGACTCTTCTTTTTTTCCTGTTTACGTGTGCCTTTGCCGTGGGTGGCGACACTGACCGCTCAGGTTTAAAAATAACCAGTTTCACCCCCACCCGGAGGACAATCAGACTTAAAATTTCCAGTCCTCAAACACGCCTGCTGTAGGAAGGTTAAGGAGTTAGCCTGTTAGGGATTTGTTTTGTTTCTCATTCGTTTTTAAGTTGTGGCGACATATACGCATAACAAAATTCACCATCTTGACCATTTAAAGTGTGCATTTCAGTAGGGTTCGCTGATGCGGGGAAACAAAGACCAATGAAAAACATTAAATTTCCTGGAGTCCTTGAAACAGACAGGGTGACCTTCCTCTAGGAGCTCAGCTGCCTACTTTGTTAAGGGCAAAAGGCAGTCTTAATCCTGTAAGTCTGCTTTCACATATAAAAATTCCTTTTAGGGGAGGCCCCGGGGGCCTCAGTCGGTTAAGCATCTGACTCTTAGTTTCAGCTCCGGTCGTGATCTGTTTCGGGAGGTTTGAGCTGTGCATTGGGCTCTTTGCTGGCAGCACAGAGCTTGCTTGGGATTCTCTCTCTCTGTCCCTCCCTTACACTGGCTCTCTAAAATCAATAAAATAAAACTGTTTAAAAATTCCTTTGGAAACTTCCTTTCTCTCTCCCCCACCCCCAAAGATGTATGTTAGCAATCAGACTCCAAACTTACAGCCCACAGATACATATGGAGGGGCTCATGAGTGAGTCGGTTTTACTGGACCTAGTAAGGTAGTCGGTGACCTTTTCCTAACAGTGGGAAACCTTTTTTCCAGAATACCTTGGAGGCTTGTGCCGTCCCTCCCCCTCCCGACTTGAAAGTGTATAATCGGCCACTCTTTAAGACCCCAGTGCAGCTCTTTCTGTGCATGTGTCCTGGCCCCGGACTTTAATAAAACCACCTGTGTGCACCAAAGACGTCTCAAGAATTCTTGCTTGGCCATTGGCTCCAAACGCCAGCATTTTCTACATCATGAGGTACACTGGGGGGGAGGAAAAATAATTTTCCCATTACCCTTCGGAGTCCTAAGCTGAGAGCTCTGTGATGAAAGAGATTAACAAGCGGGAAAAACCCAAAAGTTTTTTAACGAGTATGTCACACACATACACGGGAGATACCCAGGACAAAATGGATAACTCAGAGGTGGTTTTAGAGTCTAGGCCCAAATACCATCTTCATAGGGAAAGAGGAGGGGGATATAGTTCCCTCAAGGGCCAGCAGAAAATGGTTTTTAGGAAAGACACGGGGATAGATGGGAGGTAGGACAGGGTGTGACAGTGTGGCGTCCTCACTTCTAGTCTCCTGTGACCGAGCCAGTCTCCCTGGTTGAGGAAGCCCGGGAGACGGCATCTTTGACCATTGACCTTGGGAGCCTCTGTGTTTAGGCACATAAGGGGCTTCAGAGTCAGCCCCGCCCAGCGTCTGCTGGTCCTCAAGTGCCATCGGCCCAAAATCATCTCGGATGGCACGTTCTGCCCCGTCAGCATTCACGCTGCTGTGCGGCCACCGCGCCATCCATCTCCAGAATTCTTTTATCTTGCAAAACCGATCCTCTGGCCCCATTTTAAAAACTCCCCTCTCCCCTTTTCCCCAGTGCCTAGCACCCACTGTTCTGCTTTCTGTCTCCATGAACTTGACTGCTCCAGCAATGTCCTATAATGGGCTGTTTTTTAAGTGTACAAGAAAATGTCAGAGTTGAAAAAGACATATTTTTCAAAAATTCACCACCACTTTTCTAGGAAGCTACCTTCCCCAACAAGCCTTATGGGTTTTGTTTTTATTTTTTATTTTTTGCCTTATCAGTGTGCTATCAGAAATATTTAATGTGAGGCACCAGGGTGGCTCAGTCAGTTAAACCTCCAACTTCGGCTCAGGTCATGATCTCACATTTGTGGGTTTGAGTCCCACGTCGGGCTCTGTGCTGACAGCTTAGAGCCTGGAACCTGCTTCGGATTCTGTGTCTCCCTCTCTCTCTGACCCTCCCCGCTCATGTTCTGTCTCAAAAATAAATAAAACATTAAAAAGAAAGATTTAATGATAAGATCCAAAGTAAAACCGAAGCATATAATTAGTTTCGTGTTAGGCCTGATAACTTTAGAAATTACCTCAACATTTTGTTCCCTTTACACCTTGTTGACATTTGAAGAGAAATCACCTTCACGGCAGCGCATTAGAAACAGGGCTGGCACAAAAACTCCACTACCCCGCTGGGGAGTCATTTCACGGATTTCAATTTTATCCACCAAAGTGAAGGCTTTGCAAAGAGTCACGTCCCTCCGGATCTAAGATGAGACGTTTTTATGATTTAATATATGAGGTCAAGTCACGTGAGACAGGATCTGCTGGGTGAGGATCTCATTATTCCTGCAGAGAGAGAACTGAGCCCACAAAAGGCTGTGGGATCCCTTCTTTCAATGAAGAGCATCCTTGATCTTTAATGAAATAAAATACATTATGTATAAATATAAACAGGGGCGGATGTGCTTCAAAGCCATTCATTTGTTCATTCATTCATTCATTCATTCATTCATTCACTCATTCATCCATTCGTGGCCCGTTGCTGAGGAAGCAGGAAGCAAAACCCTGCCTGCCTGAAGTGCTGGTCTCCCCTGGTCACCCCCAGGCTGGCTGGTGATTGACAGCACAAATAAAGGGCCCAGACCAGCCGTCAGACCTTTGAATGACTTCCACGCTTGCCCTCTGCTGGTGGGGCATCAGTCACCAGGCCTTGGGGACTTGCACTGCAGTCAGGAAAAGGACCGTGACCTCCCCAGTTGCTCCTCCTCACGCATTCTGTACGTTTTTCTGCTAGCAGCTCCCCTCGGCCCCTTCTGACAAAAGTACGTCAGAAGCGTCACGGATTTCACGAAAGGGGGATCATGCCTACTGTGAAAGTCCCATCTCCCAGTAGTGACCGGAGGGAGGGGTAATCATTGCACACGTGGCACTTTAAAGATGTAGAACAAAAGCAGAAGATGAGAATCTGAAGAAAAAGGTCACTGGAGATGCCGGGGATCGAACCCGGGGCCTCATACATGCAAAGCATGCGCTCTACCACTGAGCTACATCCCCCACCCTTTTTGCCGGGCTGCCTGAAATTCTCTGCTATACACTATTCTTGACACTCTTCTAAATTAAAGTGTTGCATCATTGTCTGTTGACATTTAGCATAAACAAACCAAAATAAATCTTCTCAAATGGGCCCGTTCTACACAGCCTCGCAATTGAAGGGCTAGCCGATGCCAGAACCAAGGAACAAAGGGAAAGAGATCTATTTTTAAACGCTGCTCATTGCAGACAAAAAAAAAAAAAAGAGAGAGAAAGAAAGAAAGAAAAGAAAATGAGTTTATTTCCAATAAATAGAGGCATTTCCTTGATGGAGCCCCCACCCAGAAATCTCTGGTCCTCGGTCTTTTAAAACATTCCAGGGCGAAGCAGGTGATGAGGATTCAGAGCACACTTCTCACGATGGGCGCTGAGTAACCCGCAGAATTGTTGAATCACGGTATTGTACATCCGAGACTGAAATAACCCCGCGTGTTAACTATACTGGCAGTAAAATGAAACACTTAAAATATATTCCAACCTTCTGTAACTTTGAGATTTGCAGACCCCCCCCCCCCACCCTGTATTCCCAAAGCATTCTTCTGAATATAAAAATAAGTAAATTACAAAGAAACAGATCCAGCTCCAGAGTCAGGGCTCTGAGGGGGGGACTCACTTTGCAATAGTCCACTGAAAAGAACCATTTTTCATTGCCAGTTAGCACCCCTCTCTTCCAGAGTACAAGGGGCTTATGAACTTGCCCTAGGGAGGCGATACGGGGTGTCTCCAAGTCCTCAAGGGGCCACTCAGTGGTGGAGAAACGGGTGAAGGCAAGGAGGGGACAGAAAATTGGGGCTTTACCTCTTTCCACCAGTGCTTGAGATTTGCTGGCAGGAAACAGTCACTCACTGCGATGGGGAGAACAGGCCCCAAACTGTCCTGCCTTGTCCCTTGGTCCCCAGTAAGCTCCCTTCCAGCCTGAAGATGCCTGAAACCTTCACAGGTAAAGGCCTAACTGAGCTGGTGCCCAGGACACCTGTGTGACTTCCGTCCCCACCTGTCTGGGCCTCATCCGTAAAATGGAGATCTGAGCGGCACCTCCTCCCCGGGGTGAGTGTGGCCACTGAGCTTTTCCAGTAGCGCCTGGTACAAGGTCGGTGCCCGAACGTGGGTTCTCAGGCTGGCAAATGCCATTGTTGTTATGTGCCCTCGGGCGAGGACACACCTTGGCCCGGCACGGAGAGATGGCACCGTAGGTGGCGTTGTTTTGGACGACGTTTGGGAACGAGCCGTGTTCGGTTTAGCAGGTGCCCCAGCTTGCTCTCTTGCCAGTCTGCTCTGCTCAGAACAAACCTGATTGTTTCCTCTCTGCGTAAAACCCCAGAATGGAACCCAAACTCCTTAGGTTCTGACCTTATCCCTTCCTCCTCTCCCCCTCCTACATGCACACCTGCCTCCTTGCTGGAGCACACTGCCCTCCTTTGCACCTCAGGGCCTTTACACTGCTCTTCCCTCTGCTTGCAGGGGGCTCCCCAGATCTTCTCGTGAGTGGCTCCTTCTCCTTGTCCAGGTCCTCAGAGGGGCCTTCCTGCACGCCTCACTCCTGGGGCCGCGAATCCCACACACTCCTTAGTTGCCCTCCCTTTATCCCCCCCCCCCCCCCGGTATTTATCTCTCTGGGAGCCTTTTTTTTTTTTTTTTAAGGCTATCTGTTTACTGTCGGTGTCAGAAGCTCAGGGAGTCAGGGGCTGGGACTCTCGCCCCAGTGCCTAGAACAGTGTCTGCCCCCTAATGAGTACTCAGTATATATCTGCAGAATGAATGTGACAAAAACGAAGAAGAAAAGGACCCTGGGAAGGCTGATCGCTACCCAGGAAGGAGCCTGCAAGGAAGGTAACACAAGAAAACGTTTCGGTGTAGTGTCCCCATTCCTCCTATCTCAAACGTTTTCCATAAACGTTTTCCGAGGGCCATGCTGGCCCGGAGCAAGTCACAAGAGAATGGAATATTTGCCCCAGAAGGAGCATTTCCTGTCCTCCGAGGCTGACCCTCTCGTTCTGGGCCACCACCGTGCAAAGCCCGCAGTCACTGCAGCGCTAAGAGCGAGAGCGCGGAAACGAAGCCCGGGTGCGACACCTCGGTCTTTCTCTTTCTTATAACAGTGGGACGCTGGGACCCGGGGCATGTTTTCCCACCAGGAAGTCGATGGAATCTTCTAGACCGAATCTCGCAGCCCGGTTAGGTTTACTCACTCAGCCTCAAGCGTTTCTATAAAAGTGGGAGGCTCTGCTTTCCTTGGAAGAGCAGGGAAAATAGTAGCTGAGGTTAAGTAAAAAAAAAAAAAAAAAAAAAAAAAGTGGAAGCGCCTCCCCGTCGGGGAATCGAACCCCGGTCTCCCGCGTGACAGGCGGGGATACTCACCACTATACTAACGAGGACAAGCCCTACCAGGGCGCTTTCAGATTCCCCTTTTAAGGCATGTTCAAGGTCGCCTGTGTATCAATAAGCATCAAAAGGTTCAATATTTTACGTTATTATTATTTTTCCCTCTCGAAACCGAAGATCGGAAGTCCCACTTGCTTTAACTCCATCTTGGGGAGGCTATCCTCTGCTCGGCCCTTGATTTAGTCGCGCGGGTTCGGGAAACAGAAATTCATTCACAGAAAGCCCAAACCAACGAGCAGACATCAACAAACATGGGACAGAGATTAATAAACGTTTCCGAAAGGGGAGAAACATAGTCCCGAGAAACAGCCGCGTCGGAACTCCCCACCTCGCGCGGAAGTTTGCCGCAGCTCCCGTTTCCCGTGGATACCATTCGGAGCCGTTTTAAGGAAAGTGAAACCGTTTATTAATTGGAAAGAATTAGCCTCCTCTGTTCGGGTGGGGTTTTTTCAACCGCCTTTCGGTGCATTAAAGAAAAAACGCAACTGCCGAAACCCGGGATCGAACCAGGGACCTTTAGATCTTCAGTCTAACGCTCTCCCAACTGAGCTATTTCGGCTGTTGGTGGTGCAGCCCTTCGTGTAGATCCTCCTGGTCGTGGTGCCGGCCCTGGGTCTTCCACCCTGGACATCCGTCCCGGAAAGTCCTAAGATCAGCCGGAACTCACGTCATCCAGGCTCGCGAGCCTCTAACCCCTTCTTGTCCTTCAAGGCGACCGCCTCCGAGAAGCCCTCCGGGATCACGCCTCCCAGCCTGACCCCAGCCTCTTACTGTTACGTTAGGTATTGTTTTTCCTTGTCCATTCTCTGTCTCCCCAGCTAGAACGACAGACGCCTGACTCATATGCCTCAGTCACCTCTGTATCCTTCAAGGTCCAGGACAGTGCCTGGCATCTGATAGGTGTTTGATAAGTACCTGTTGAATTAACGAGCAGGTGAATGGACGAGGGAATCATACCTGTCTCGGAACTCCACTTTCTCAAGCTCCCTTCTTTGTGCGCAGGAACAAAGTCACCCCCCAGGTGCAACCCTCGAGCAGCCTGAGGTGTGACAGGGATGCTGACGCTTCAAGGCGTGTGGGGGCCGCACCAGCCAGACGGTGACTTCCCTTGGGGGCAGCGAGGGACTCAGATCGGGCTCCGAGCGTGGCCACCATACCTGTGGCAGTTGCTCAACTTCAAGGCCTGAAGAGGTCAACAGGTCGGGGTCTGGCTTCGGCTCTCTCTACTTCCCCTCCTTTTGGGAAACGGAACGGGAGAGCCGCCTGGGAGGGGTGTGGTGTGGGGAGGTCCTTCACGAGGGGAGGGAAGTGTTTGCGGAGCACCTAGTGACCGTGGGGCCCAGTCACAGATGCCCTAACCAGACACCCAGTATGACAGCAGTGCTAATATGCCCCAAGACCAAAGTTGTTTGTAGTGGGCGTTTCCTCTCGCATTTGAAGTTTGTCTCCCTGATGGCAAAATCGATGCGTGGGGTTATCAGGTTAGATGGGGGGATACACACCTTTCCAGGCGCCTTCTATCAGGCTGAAGCCGTTTATACCCCCGGCCGCCCTTTCCATTCCTTTCTTCCCCAAACAAGCCTTGATCTGTTGTTAAAATTAATTTTTTTGTTAAAATCAATTTTTTATAAATTCAGGTGAGATTCACATAACGTAAAAGTAGTGAACTGTTTAGTGGCATGTAGTATATTCACAATATGGCCCCTCAACCACCGATAGCTCTTTAAGAACCATTCCTAAGAAATCATTTCCTGGTGTCATTTCGATAAGCACCGAATAAGGAAGGAAGGGAGGAGAGAAGAGGAGGAGGATGGCAGGGAGGGAGGAAGGGAGGGAGAAAAGGAAAATGCGAGCGGTTGCGGACGGGTGCGGGACGGAAGGTGAGCGCCACTTCCCCCCATGCCAGCCCTTCCCCCCAGAGGTGACCCTTGTGTCCAGCAGACTGTGACTGACGCCGCCTTGGGCAGGTGACAGAGCTGCTTGCCCACCTTCCGGACGTCACCAGGGAGCACCAGCAACAGGAGCGCACGGCTGGGATGCACGCCAGGAGCTGGAGCACTGTTGGCTCTTGCTGCTGTGACGCACGTCAGAAATAGCAATAATAACATGCCCGCTGTATACTTACCTGCGTATATATATTATATGGAACAGGCACCTCCTGGGGACCTGGCTTCTCCCGCGCACTTTATTCCAGGGGCCCTGCATGGGCGCCTTACGAGGCCAAGGGCGAGGTTACCTTCCACCTTCAATATTTAGGAATTGGACGCCAAGGGAAACCTCTTCTGCTTTTAAAATAGTTCACTAGCCTCCCCGTCGGGGAATCGAACCCCGGTCTCCCGCGTGACAGGCGGGGATACTCACCACTATACTAACGAGGACATGTGGCACCAGTAGCCATCTGGATCAGTTCATATAGAGACAGCACCGACCGGCCACCGTGCCCTGTATTTCTTGCCAGGATTGTCACAGGCGCGGCTCCGGGCACCCTGGCCAGTGAGCTTTGGGGCCATGGAATTGGCCTCTTGAAATCGATGGGACACTAAATGTTCAGGAGGGAAAAAATGTGGGAAGGGCACAAAGATGTGGCTTCTGATATCCTCATTCCCAGGAAAACAGACTCACAGGTAGGGGATGTAGCTCAGTGGTAGAGCGCATGCTTTGCATGTATGAGGCCCCGGGTTCAATCCCCGGCATCTCCATGTTTTACTTTTTTTTTTTTTGTTCAAAACCTCTCACACCACCGGAAAGCAAAGTGGGGAAGGGGACCCAGATGCCTCCCATTAGTGGGTCTGAGAAACAAGCCCCCATGGACACGGCAGCGCTAGGAAACGTCCCTGTCCTGGTCCCAAACGCCATGACCCGGGTAACCCGCCTCCCCTGCAGAGTCTGATTGAATAGGTCTGCGGTGGCCCCAGTCTGCGTGTTTACACTCCTAGTTAATCTAGTCATCAGGCCGTGATTTCTGAGGATTTTGCAACTGGCCATTTATTCAGGAGCTCCTGGAGTGCCTAATGCCGGTGATGTGCACGCATGGAACTCCTACTGTATGCCCTGGCACAGTGTTAATGAAGTACCCTGGTGCTCCTGGAGAGGCCCAGCAAGCTGGGAGTTCCAGAGACTAGCATTCAGCGAGGAGTGGTGAGGTTCTAGAAGGCAGGAATGCTGAGGAAGTGGAGCCTGCAGGGGGAGGGTGTGGGACCCGCCATGCAGGAGCCCTTGGGAAGCTGGTCTAAGCAGGTGCTGAGCCCAAGGCTGGGAGGGGGAGGGGAGCCGTTTGAAGAGACTGAAAGCAAGCCCCGCGCATGGAGTTTGGTGAATGAGGGGATAAGGGGCTTGAATTTTATTATCAGGGTTCTAGAAGACCTGATGTGGCACACTCTCAGGTTTAGGTGTAAAAAGGCTCCCTCTGCTGCACGTGGAGGACACGTGAGGGGCCAGCAGGCGGGCGCTCGGAGAGCGGGCAGCTGGCGGCGGCTTGCGCAGAAGGCGTGGGATTCGGGGACTTGGGGTGCGTACGTAGGCGCAAGCTGAGGAGTGTGGGGGCTCTGGACAAACTCTGGGGGTAGAGCCACAGAACTTGCAGCCGTCTCGAATGTGGGGAGAGTGGGAGGGGCCTCCTGGTTTGGGGGTGCACTGGGGTGAGTGGCCAAGCTAGCGAGAGAGTCATCTGGGAATATTAAACGTGCATCTCTGCGGCTTTACTTCCGATCCGCGTCACAGAACTTCTGCACCTGCACTACGGCCCTGGCACAGACGGACTCAGGACGAACACCCGGGTGAGGGCAGGAATCAACCACCCCTGCAGGCGTGGCGGACACGTGGGTGAGCCCCCACCGCCCCCCAGACTAGTTTCCGTACACGCACGGCCGCCCCCACATTCAGAGACCACTAGACCCACTCGCGGTGGTTCTCACGGTGAAGGTTTATTACAGCGGCACACACGGCCAGGGACCCCCGGCCCGCTGGGAAGGGGCGGCGGAGCAAGGGCCCCACGCAGCCTCCCGCTCCCCAGGGGACTAATGTCGTCCACTGAGCAGCGAGCGAGAAGTCACTGTTACCCTCCACGTAATAAATAGTTCGGAGAAGCCCCCCCGGCTCAGACCGCCCAGGGCGGCGGCAAGCTGTGTCCAGACGAGCCGTGTCCAGGAGCAGGGGCTCGGGGGGCTCAGCCCGCCTCTGGGGAGCAGCCTCAGAGCAGGGGGACCGCTGGCGGCCCCCTCGGTCTTCAGGTAAGTCCGCGGCCCCGCAGCCGGGCCTCAGGTCAGCGGTCGGAGGTGGGCGGCCAGGCCTTCTCCACGTCGGTGTGCACGGCCTGCGGCAGCCACTGGCAGTACTCGGCCAGCAGGTCTGCGGGGGCAGGGGGAGCGCGGTGTCAGGGAAGCTCTGCACCCAGCTGCCTGCCCGGCAGATCCTCCCATGGGCCCCGGTGCGCCTGGGTGCGCCCCCTCCGGTCCGCCCTCTCCCACCGCCGGGCCACACGGCCTGCACCCCGGGCTGACTCACATCTGGGGCTCCTCCTCCAGGCCGCCAGCACGGCGTCGCGGCAGTCGGCCTGCTCAGCGACCAGGGCCCTCAGGAGACTCTCGGTCCTGGGCTGCAGCCTGCGGGAGGGGACGCACGCTGCAGGGCGTCATGCGCCCCCAGGCTGGGGGAAGGGTCCCCCTCTGCCGCGCTGGGGGTGCTGGCCGAAGAGGAGGATCCGGACCCCGTCTCCCCACCGCCCTCCCGTCCCCTCACCCCTCGTCCACCCCCCTGGCTTCCCCCACTGCCCTTGTCCGCTCCCACACGGGCTGCTCATCCCTCCTAGAACCTTCCTCCGTGTCTCTGCTCACAGCCTTGCCTCCTCCCCATCTGCTCAGTCAGGCTCCCCCGACCAACCTACCCCCCCCCGCCCCGAGACGCCTCACCCCCAACATCCCGCTCTGTCCCCCTGTGGCTCAGTCCCCACACACCTTCTGCACTAGTTACATTCTGTCTCCGTGTTCACCTCCCGCCCTGGGACATCTCACACCCCAGCCGGAGAGGGTGCCTGGCACATGGCTGGTGCTCACAAGGGTCTGCCGGGTGGCCCCCTGCCCCCACCCAGAGTCCCCAGGGAATGCGGGGGCGCGTGCACGCCGGCTTCCTATGCACCAAGCCCACTGCACCACCAGGACACCGGGCTCAGGAAGGCAGGGGGGCTGGGGCAGGGAGGGGGCAGCAGGGAGGAGCAGGCTGTCGGATGGAGGCGGGTCTGTGCTCAGCGAGCAGCGGCCCCCAGCGCCCTTCCTGCTGAACCTGAGCCTTACGGTGGGCCGACCAGGGTGTCCCCCAAGCCGCAGAGTGTGACCTGATCTGAAGACGGTTTCGGTGGATTTGATTACTTAAGGGGGGGTTGTACTGGATGGGGCGGGCCCTAGATCCGACGCCTGGTGTCCGTACAAGAAGAAAAGACATGGAGACCCAGAGGGACAGCCGCGTGAACACAGAGGCAGACCCAGGGGTGATGCGGTCACAGGGCAAGGACCGCCTGGACCCACAGGAGCTGGAAGAGACAGGAAGGACCCCCCCCCCCCCCCCAGTCCCCAGAGCCTTCAGAGAGAGAGCACTGCCCTGCGGACACTTAACTTTCAACCCCTGGCCTCTGAGACCACAAGAGACACTTTTCCGTTGTTTTGAGCATCTCCTCGGTCGGCGGTGATGGTCACGGCCACCCCAGGGCCCTAACCCCGCTCCCCTCACCGCCACCTGACGCGCCCCGCGAGCCCGGACCTGGCCCATGTCTTCAGCATCGTGCTGGGGCTGGACAGCAAACAGCTCCGGTGTGAGGCCAGCTTGGGGAAGACCTGAGAAGAGACCGCACGGTGGTGAGGGGCCCCGGCTCCCTTCTGCCCGTGATGCCAGGGGCCCAGCGAGCCGCCGGGTTGCCTACCTGCCCTTCCAGCAGAAACCGGGCGAAGTGCTTGTAGCGGTCGATGCCCTCCGGAAAATCCACCTGCACCGCGGGGAGCGGCCAGCCAACACGGTCTGCGGGCAGAAGCCTGTGAGCCCGAGACTGGGATGGGTCCCCACAGGCCCCCTGGTCCCGTCACTGCGCCCCGGGGCCCACCACCGAAGAGGGGGACGGCCTAAGGTGGCGCTGCCTGCGCCGAGCACTCCCAGGGCACGCGCTGCGTGACTCACGGAACACGCTGGCGCGGTGACACAGCACCCGCCCCCTCTCCGGGCAGTAGGCGGGGGGCGGCTCCTCCAGGGGCTTGTCGAACTGGCAGTAGGAAGGCAGCAGGGCTGGGATCCACTGGACCTCCACGGCTGAGACGCCTGGGGGCCGGAAGAGAAGGGCCAGGGGTCACAGCGGGCCCCGCCTCGCGGGAGGGCCTCCCGGGTTCTCCCCGCACAGGTTCCGGGGACATCGCTGAGCAGAGCCGTGGCAGGTGAGGCGAGGGGCCGGCTGCCAGCCTGGTACCTTTCATGTACATCTTGGTGGTCTCCACGATTTCCTGGTAGACCACGAACTCCGGCAGCTCCCTGAAGAGGACGGAGCTGGGGTGGATGAAGACAGGCTCGTCCAGGAGAGGGGTCTGTAGGGACACGGCAAGCGGGCGTGAGCCCCGGAGACGCACGCACACACCGCGGAGATTAACCCGCGTGGACTGGGTCTCAGCTCAGCCAGAGGGCAGAGGGGCACTGTGCCAGCTGTCAGCCTGGCTCTCTGTGCGTCTGTCCACGGAGAAGCGTGGGTGGCACTGACCCGTGCCTGGTGCAGCGACCCTCCTATCCCCAAGGCTGACCTTGTAGAAATTCTTCCACTTGTCATCGGACAGGTCCTCGCTCTGGACCCTGCGGGCCAGGTGGTCACCCAGGCCGGCCACCACGATCTGCCGCAGGCAGGTCACCTGGCTCTCGGAAGGCGGCTGCATCTTGGGGTCCACGAAGAGCCCGGCCTCGGGGCACACGGTGTTGACTGTGGGGAGAGTCGGCTGTGAGGATGCCAGCAGTGAGGAGGGCGAGGCCGGGGTCCGCCTCTGCCCTGACCTTCGGGAAGGCCTCCCAGCACTCAGCGTGCAGTCCAGACGCGGCCACCTGCTCGCTTTGGCTCTTCTCCACCGAGGCTGTGGCATGTCCTCAGCGGGACAGAGCCAGCTGCCTGCCCCAAACCCATGTTCCCTGTGCCTCAGGACAAGACCCCAGGTCCCCAGTGGGCAGCAGAGTGAGGGGCCAAGGGAGACCTGCTTGGGCTGCATGTGCCTGGAAGAGCCCCCCCAGCGTGCATGGCAGGGTGAGATCCCCCCAGCGTGCAGAGCAGGGTTAGACCCCCCCAATGTGCATGGCAGGGTGAGACCCCCCCCCCCCAGCGTGCACAGCAGGGCGAGACCGTCTCCTCTCAGGCTCCCAGGGGGCCGCCGAGGCAGGCATGACAGCAGGTGAGGCCTCGCCTTCTGCACGAGAGGTGGGGGGTCTGAACCTGTGGGGTACCTTGCATGGGGACAGAGGGGATGGGGGCTCTGGGCCCTGCGCCTCGGAGGGGGACATGCAGGGTGGAGGACCAGGGGACCAGGACCAGGAGGGAAGATGGTCACAGACAAGACTGTTTTTGGTCTGAGATCTGCTACGTAAACCTCCTGTTTTTCTACAAAACCTTCAGCAAGACAGATGCTGTTTAAGGTAAAGAGAAACAAGGAAAGAAACAGGGAAAACCAGACCCCAGGGACAGAGGGTGGGGGGCTGCTCCCCGACTCCCAAAGAGGAGACGGAGGAATGGCCTGATGGGAATCCCTCTGCTGACGCGCACACCGGGTAAGCGCCCAGGAAGCCCTGGTTTGGGTCACAGACGAGACGCGGAGGGAGATGGATTTGCGCGCGTAGAGCCCGGGGTTAACGGGGAGCGACCGTACGCGGCTGGTGCTGCCCCACACCCCTCTAAACGTCGGAACGGTCACGTTCTCGCCGGGCGCTGCCCGGGAACAGGAGCCCGTGGGAGCCCCCAGAGGCAGGGGGGGGGGTACCTGCAGTGGTCAGCTGGCCCCGCAGGCGCCGGATCTCCAGCATGGCCTTGTACCGAAGCCCGTTGGCCTCGCAGAACTGCGGCGAGCTGCCGGAGTACTCGCAGGCTCCCACCGCCCCTGCGGACGAGGCACGTGCTTGCTCGCTGCCCTGCCAGGCCCGTGCCCCCCACCCCCGCCCCCACTCCAGGCCGCACCAGGCACGCACCCAGCAGCACCATGACGTCCCCAAGCTGGAGGGAGGCCCCTTGCCCGGCCCAGACCCTCTTCATCTGGGCCACCCGGGCCCGTTTGCCCTTCAGCCTGGCGAGCTCCTCGTCACTGGCGGCCGGTCTGCGAACACACATGGCACCTGGGCTAGCGGCCTGGCCGCCCTCGGGGCCGCCCTCAGCCAGGAACACGCTAGGGAAGGGGCTAGTGCATCGGGGCAGGCTCGGAGGCTCAGGGGCGGGGAAATGCCTGGTGGGGCCACCGATGAACAGGAGTGAGTCTCAGAACCCTGCCCCTGCCGGCCGCCCACGAGAGTCCGTGGCGCCGGCCTCCCGGCCCGGCCACTCCACGTCCAGGGGCCGACACAAGGAAGAATCCAGCAAACGAGTAACACCGTCCATTGCTGCTCTGCTCACGAGCGACGACAAAAGCCCGGGCGCTGCTGTGACAGCCACCGAGCGCGGCCCGCACGGACTACCATCCTGGCCCCCCGCCCGAAGAGAGCGCACGAGTGGGAGACCCGAACGCTGGCGGTCTGGCCCTCAGCCTGGACTCTCAGACATTGACCACCAGACCCGGGACGTGTGCGTTGCCCCAGGAGTTCTGTGCAGGCAGAGCTCTGCTGGGATCGAACGCAGCCCAGCGCGGGGAGGACCAGAGTGGGCACGGGACCACCCCACGCGCCCGCTCCTCCCCCAATGCGGGGCGGCCCCTCGACGCCCACCTGTCCAGCTCCTCGAAGAGCTCACGGACCGTCATGGCAGCCACGATGGTGATGGCGTAGGGCAGGCAGCCATGCTGTCTGCTCAGCGCCAGCATCTTGGCGTAGCGGGGCGCCACGGGGAACGCGGCCATGGTCCTGCCCAGCGCGGTGATGGGGCAGCTCAACCGGGACCTCTGTAGCTCCTTCACCCTGGGGGACGGACGTGCACGGTGGGGGGTCACGGCTGAGCGGGCCTGGGGCTCTCTGCACCCCCCCACCCCAGCCCCACCTACCTTTCTGTCTTCCGGGGCGCCTGCAGGGCACCCAGTGCCACCAGCAGCTCCTCGGCGGCAATGAGGGCCTCCACGGAGGGAGGGGTCGGAAAGGGGAAGTTGACGACCTGGGCACAGGAGGCATACAGGGGCAGCAGTGAATGCGGAGAAGGACACACCGTGACCACAGGGTGCAGCAGGGCCAGCCGGAGGGGGCGCCACTCCCGCGCCGATCCTGAGACTGCTCACACCACGGGGCGCTCAGGCAGCCGCCCCGGCCACGTTCCAGCGCCGTGTGCCGGGGGGACTCCTCCATTCACACGACGCACATGCTCCAGGCGCATCCACTGGGCACCTTGTGTGTGCATCCAGCAGGCACCTCGAGTGTGCACTCACAGGGCGCCTCGCATGTACATCCACTGAGCACCATGTGTGCCAAGGGCTGTTCTTGGAACGGAGACCGAGAAAGCACAAGGCCAGGGCTTTGCCTGCACTGAGGTTTCTTTCACCCAGGAAGGCCCCTGACGAACAGGGAGCAATCCCGTAAGTGAAGAGGAGCCAACGTCCCCGCCCAGTAAAAGGGTGAGGGGACAAAGGGACCAGGTTCAAAGTGTGACCAACTCAACACCAGCGTTCTAATGAATCCCGTGCACGCCGTGTTCACAGCGGCTCTATCCGATGCAGCCCGAGGGGGAGACACCCCGGGCGCCGACGCAGAGGAGCGGGTAGACAGGACGCGGCCTGGCCCTACCACAGCGACACTCGGCCGCAGAGGGAATGAAGGACTGACTGACACGTGCCACAACGCGGGGGCCCCCGGAGACGTCTCTGCGAGCGGCTCCTTTTATACAAAACCTCCAAAACGGACAAAGGCACAGGGACAGGAAGCTGTTGCAAGGTTGGCCTGGCAGACAGGGTGGAAGGAACGGGAAAGGACTAATGGGTCCAGGGTCTGTCTGTCTGTCTGTCTGTCTCTGGCAGCTCCTCACAGAGCAGCAGGGAGGCAGGTAGCCCCCACACAGGTGCAACGTGAGGACCATGTCAGCAGAATGTTCTGTGAGCCCCAAAGTCAGCGACAGGCCTCTGTGCAGCGGGCAGGCCCTGCCCATGTGGCTTCCGTCGCAGGCAACTGTCCCCTGGGTGCCCCAGGAGTGCAGCCCTGGGGAAGCGGTGTCTTGGGAGGCCCCGTGGCACATGTGGACGCAGCGCCCCACAGGAGTGCACGGGCGGCCGGGCCGGCACCAGCAGGGTCCGCTACTGGGCTGCTGGCGGGCGGGGCCGCCACTCACCTTTTCGATGTTGAGTGATTTCATCTGCAGGATCAAGTCTTCAACCGGCCTCCGGGTGATTTCAGGAGGAGGAAACTGCTCAAAGTCACCGAAAACCGCAGATGAATAGAGCCTGGGCAGAAAGAAGTATCAGAGAGAACGCCATCACTTTATGAGGAAATAAAGAGAGGCGCCTGGGGGGCTCAGTCGGTTAAGCGTCCGACTTCAGCTCAGGTCATGATCTCACAGTTCGTGGGTTTAAGCCCCGCGTCAGGCTCTGTGTCTCAATTTCCGTTTTCTGTGATTTAAAACAATGTCAAACCAACCCCCCAAATCCCAGCTATAAAATAACCAATTAACGCTAACAAAACACCGATGGGAAGACGTTTGCCAATGACGCCTCTGACGGGGAGCTAACACCCAGCTCAGGTAAAGAACTCTTTCGAATAAGAATAAAGGACAAGTAACCCCGTTAAAAAAATAAGCAAAAGAAATAAAAAAACACGTCTGCCAAGAACCCAAACAGCCAACGGCACACGAGCAGGTGCTCAAGGTCATCAGCCGCCGGGCACACGCAGGTCCAGTGCACGGCGACCGCCACGCACATGCACGCCTAAAAAAATGGAAAGTAACAGGCGTCGGCAAGAAGGTGGGGAAACCAGGCCGTGCGTGCACGGCTGCCGGGAACAGAGCAGGTGAAGGTACGAGAGCGACCACGTGACCCAGCAACCCCACCCCCAGCCCAGGGAGAGACCCAGGGGCGCAGAAACACACGTCCGAGCACGGGGACGGGAAGGGGGCTGCGGGGAGGAAATGCCGCACGAACGGATGGGGCTTCTTTCGCAGCGACGACGTTTGGGACAGACTGTGGGGACGGCTGCACGGCTCTGAGAACGCTAAGTACCGGAAGCGCACGCTTGAAAATGGCCGCAAAGCCATGACAGCAAAAAGAAAACAGCTAAAAATAAGCACCACCCAGGGGTCAGAGTGAAGAAATAACATGAGTGCTTGAGAGCCGAGGACCGTCCCCAGTGGGACACGGCACTCCTGCACCCTGGGGGGGCCCTTCCCCGCTCCCCGCAGGGGCTGCTGCAGAGGGACCGCAAGGTCCCCGGGGAGGCCCACCTGTAGCAGTGGCCCGGCTCCGTCCGGCCCGCTCGGCCCGCCCGCTGATCGGCTGAGGCCTGGGACACCCAGGAGACTCGGAAGGAGGACACGCCGGTGACCCGGTCGTAGTGCCGCCTCTTCACCTTCCCACAGTCCACCACGTACTTGATGCCCGGGATGGTGAGGGACGTCTCGGCCACGTTGGTGGCCACCACGCACAGCCGCGTCCCCTCCGGGGGAGGCTGGAAGACCTGGGGTCGTCAGGGGGCGGAAGCGGCAAGAAAACACTGGAATCAGGAAAGAGCTGGGGGCCCAAGGGGGGCTCTTGACCCCGGAGGAATCGGCCAGGCTGGAGGCCCATGGGGGGACGCGGTGGACGAGCCCTCCCCCTGCCTCTGGCCGCGGCGCTCCTCGGCACGAACGCAGGGACATGCTCCTGTTCTCCAAGGTCTGAACACCCTCTCCCAACCGGGGTGCCGGCCACACAACCGGGGAGGAGCACAGCCCGGGTCTGGCCTGCCCCGTCCTCGGCGTCTGGGGGGTCGCCCGCAGTCACCTGCGCCTGCTTCTCCGGGGCCAGCAGGGAGTACAGCGGGAGCACGTGGAGGGGCAGCGACGCGTCCGGCTGCGCACCTGCGGGGAAAGCCCACCTCAGGCTGCCCGGCGTCCCCCGACCTGTCCCACCTGCTTCCAGGGGCCCGGCACAGAGGGTGGGCTGAGCCTGAGAGGCTCCTGGAAGCTCTTCAGGGCCCACGACCTCCTCCCCACTGGGTGAGGGACACCCGCCCTGAGGGACAGGCTCCTCGGGAGAGTCTGGCCACGAGCCCCACAGCCAGCTGGGTGCCCCGGGCTCCCCACCAGGCCCTGGGCCCTCTCTGCACTGGGGCCTTGGGGACTGGACGCCCCCCACAGGCAGCCTGGAGGCCTGCCTTCACCCAGTAAGGCGGAGCCTGGGGGTGGCAGGCTCATCACGGTCGACCCTCCGGACATGAGAGAGAGGCTCTATCTGCCCGCAGCTGTGGGAGCTCAGCAAACAGCAGGCACAGGGCGGCCCCAGAGCCCCGCCCTCTTGGGGTTTGAGATCAACACAGCTGGGCCTAACCACAGGGCCTGGCACACCAGAGGTGCCCCAGACACGGGCCCAGTGAGCGACCGGGGGGGGGGGGGGCGCGCGAGCAGGGGCCCTGCCCAGGGCCCACCTGCATCGGCCTCGCCGTCCCCCAAGTCCAGGTCAAGGTCGGAGCCCAGGCCCTCCTCCTCCTCCTCGTCCATTTCCGCCTCCCGGTCCTCATCGCCTTCGCCGGCTGGCAACACGGAGTAGCTGTCCAGGCTGATCTGGGGCAACGTCTACGGCAGACAAGACATCAGAACCACAGCTGAGAAGACACGGGTCATGGGCAGGAAGGACAAGCTCCTTCAAGAGCAAGCCCAGCCCACCCGCCCTGAGCCCTCACAACCGTCTGCCTGCTCGCTCGCCTCAACGCCAGGACGGCCACAGGGCTGGGCAACGGGCCGCCGGGAGCACCGGTCGCCGCTTGGTGCTTAGGACGCTGCCCGGCAGGTCCGAAACTCGGCAGGCGGGGGCTAGTGACTCCCTCGTAAGGACGCTGTTGCCCCCAGAACCTAGCCGACATTGTATGGGACTCCACGCCCTTGTTCTGCCTGCTCCCAGACATCCTCACAGGCCCTGCCTTCCAGAAGCTTCTTCCTGGCCCACAGCACAGGAACCTTCAAATCACAGCCCAGCCTGCGGCCTCTGGGGCAGCACCACCCAACGGAACTCTCATCCACAGTAGGAAAGTTCTGGACCGGAGTGGCCCAGCACAGTCAGCAGCAGACCCAGGAGGGTGCCGAGCACCTGAAATGCGTCTGATGGGACTCATTCATTTAAAACTGAATCTTAATTTTACTTCATTTTAGTTAAATTGGCATCTGCACAGCTACAGGGGGCCACTGGCCACCAGAGCAGCAGCCTCGGGGCCCCAAGCCCCCACGCGCTTGTACACACCGCTGCCCGGGCCTTCCTCGCCCTCGCCCTTGACTTCTTAAACTTCCGCGTTTCCTCTGCTGAATCTTCTTCTTCTTCCTTTTCTGCAAGAAGAGCAGACTGAGCAGGGAGATGTCTCGAGGTCACACCCGGGTTGCCAGGACTCTGTTCTTCGCTGCCCAGAGCAAGGCCACCGCACGGCCGGCCGTTTCCTGGGGAACAGCAGGGCGCCGGCTCTCACACGGGGCGCTCTCAGGGCCAAATGCGGCCGGGGTACCTGGCGGGCTGCGTCCGGCGTGCGGGAAAGCTCTCCTCAGCCTGCGGCACAGCGCGTGCACCTCCGCCTGCCCCGTCAGGAACACCAGGATGCCGCCTACGGAGAGAGCCAGACCCCTCAGCTACCCGGTCACACCTGGAGCAAACGTCTGCTTAGCAGCCACCACCTGCCGGGAGCTGGGCGTCAGCAAGAGCCAGTCACGGCAGGACGGAGTGACACAGGCGTGCACGGAGGACGTGTGTCAGGGAGCTGGACAGAGCTGCTGGCCAGAGCTGCCGCACGACCAGGCTGTCCCACTCCTGGGCTGAAGGGGGATGGGGGAGGGGCCAAGGCAGGGGGTCGGAGACTCAGTGTTTAAGGGGGACAGAGTTTTCTTGTGGGTGGCGGGGGCGGCCGCACAGCACGGCAGGCCTCAGACCCCCCCGAGGGGAGGGTCACACTAAAGCGAGCGACGTGAGTCGTGTGCTCGCCCGGCGCACAGAAGTTACGCTTACGCTACGCTCTGATCTACTAACTGTGCGATAGCGCCGTCTGAAAACACCACCGCGTGCGCCTTAACTTTGAATGTTGCTACAAACTGCTGACCGTCCTGAGCTTCCAGGGCTGTGACTCCCGCCCAGAGCTCACGGGGACAGACACACTGGAGAAGTCTGAAATTCTGCGAGAACGACCAGGATGCTGGAAAAGCGGCCCGACCGACTGGCGCGACGCAGGACTGCGACGGATCTTAATCTGTAAAGAACGCCGCTTCTGCGGAGCACGATTCAGCAAACGAGGGAAGCGAGCGTTGTGAATGCGCTAAACCCACCACATTATACACTTAAAAACGGTTAAAACGGGGGGCGCCTGGGTGGCTCTGTCGGTTAGCAGTCTGACTTCAGCTCAGGTCATGTCACAGTTGTGGGTTCGAGCCCCGTGTTGGGCTCTGTGCGGACAGCTCAGAGCCTGTGTCAGATTCTGTGTTTCCCTCCCTCTCTGCCCCTCCCCCACTCGTGCTGTCTCTGTCTCAAAAATAAAATAATAAAAAAACCTTTTTTTTAGATGGTTAAAATGGTACAACTTATGTACGTTCCGCCCCAGGAGGCAGACAGCGGGGCGGGTGAGGCCCGGGAAAGGGCGCCACGCGGGAAGACAGCGTGGACAGCAGGCAGGGCCTGGGAACGGAGGGCCGGGCCAGCTGGTGGCCGGTGCTCACCTGGCGGCAGCATCCGGTGGATCTTGCAGACCTTCCGGAAGCACTCGCCGCTGTAGTCTTCCAGCGGCGTCCGCTTGTTGAAATGCACCGTCACCGGGAACTGCCTGGACTCCACCTGGGACACACGCCCACGGAGACACCAGGGTGGGGGGGCGGGGGGCTGAGCTCGGTGCCCCCTCCCCTGTCCTCTCCGACCCCGGAGCTCTCAGTTCCCCACGGCCCACAGTCTCAGCCTCCACCAGGAGAGCAGGCCCTTGCGGGAGCGGCCCCGGAACCAGGTGTCCCGCAGTGGGGAGCCCTCAGGCCCCGCCCCACCTCACCCCCACCAGCCCAGGCACTACCTTGATGACCGGGGGCGGCTGGGCAAAGAGCCGCTGGTTCTGTGTGAAGTCCTCCACCCGCAGCGTGGCCGACATGATGACCAGCTTCAGCGGCAGGTGCCTCTGCGGGACACACGGGGTGACGGACGGAAGGGTAACACAGCCAGACCCAGGAGTCCAAGGGGGACCCTGTGCTCAGGAGACCCTCTCTCACCTGACCCCTGTGTGCCACCCCTCCCCGCCGCCCTACCTTCGCCCGGAGAGACACGATGCGGGACAGGAGGCCGATGAGGATGTCCGTGTACACGCTCCTCTCGTGGGCTTCGTCAATGAGCACCGCCTTGTACCGCAGCAGCAGGAAGTCCTGGGGAGGGCGGTGCGGTGAGGCCCGCGGCCCAGGCCCCTGCCATCCAGCCCGGAATCCCCCCAGGAGCCCCCTTCACAGCTGGCACCGGTCCTGGAGCACCGGGGGGGTGGGGGTGGGCGGGTTTGTGACCCCAGCCATGTTATTTCACCTCCCTGTGCCTGCTTCTCCATCTGTAAAATGGGGCAACAGGACCCACTCCACAGGGCCACAGGGAGGTTTCCATGACAACACGATCCGTAAAGCACGCAGCCCGGGGCCTGGCGCCCGCAGAGAAACTGCTGGAGGAAGGGCAGCTACGGGTCATTAGAGGAAAGCTCCCAAATCCAGGGGAGGGAGGGCAGGCGGGACCTGGGATGGGGGGTGGCGGACGGGACCGAGGACATTGGGACAGTGTCTCCCACACAGAGAGGACCGTCGGGAACCAGACTGGAGCCACATTCACAGCCACCTCCCTGGGTGGCCCTGCCCGGCCTCATGACAGGAGATGGGCGTCACCTCTGCCCTCCCCAGAGACCTCCGCCCAGCTGGACGCCACACAGCCAGCCAGGAGCACTGCGCGCGTGGCTGAGGGACACGGCCCCTGAACCAAATCCCAACAACGCGAGCTCCCGCTCAGCGAACGCCCCACGCGGAGGCGTGTTCCCACATCACACGATTTCTGTTCACGATGATTGCGTGAGGAAGGTCCCGGCTACCGGATCAAGAAGCGGAGGCTCAGAGAGGGGAAGCACCCTGCCCAGGTGACCCGGCGGCACTTGGCCCGCGGCTGGCACGCGGACTGCTGGGACGGCCCGCCCCGTGTCGCCGGCCGCGCTGAGACCAGACGAGCAACCGACCTTCTGGATCTCCTTGAGCAGCACGCCATCCGTCATGAACTTGATCCTGGTCTCCTCCGTCACATTCCCTTCGTATCGGATCTGATAGGAGACGACCCTACAGGGACAGGGGACAGACTGCGGCTCGGGGCAGACACACGGCCACACGGAGGCTGACGGCAGAGGCCCGGAGCAGTCACCGCGCCCTGTCGCCGTGTGACGCGGAGGGGCGGTCTCGGGCCTCTGAAGAACGGGTCAAGTGAATGCGGACCTTGGCCAGAGCACGATTTGAATGACCAACTGCCCAACTGTTTAGAAGAGAGACGGGGGAGCCGCGGGGTGTCACGAGCGTCAGTCACGGTGCGGGCGCGGCAGCGGTTTCGCAGTCGCTCTCACAAACATGACATGGGACCTGGATCTCTGCCTGACGGCAAGAGCTCGAGAAAGCAGCTCTCCGACGGCAGGTCTGAACCCCGGGGCGCGGGGCACACGGCCGGAACAAGGTCGGCCGCCAGCTGACCATCACCAGGACCGGGCGTTGGGTTCACGGGGACTCACTCACTACACTTTCTACTTTTGTACGTGCCTAACATTTTCCAAAACAAAAAGTTAAAAGGGGGCGCCGGGGGGCTCAGTCAATTAAGCGTCCAACTCTCGGTTTCGGTTCAGGTCATGATCTCATGGTCCGTGTGATCGAGCCCCACGTCGGGCTCTGCACCCAGGGGGGGCCGGCCTAGGATTCTCTCTCCGTCTCTCTGCCCCTCCTGCTCTCATTCTCTCTTTCAAAATAAATAAACGTTTCTTTAAAAAAGTTAAAAACGATGACCCAGAAGGGCAGCTTTTTAAGTACTGTTATTTTCCACGCACACCATTAAACAGAACACGAAAGATACAGAAAAGGTGAAGAATACGAATGATTCATGCACAGGTCGGACAGGAGCAGAGACGCACACAGTCGCTTGTCTGCGCCCAAGACCGTCTAGAACGACCCACAGGAACGTGCCGGGGGCACCGGCCCCACAACGTGCGAGGCACCAAGCCTCCCCCAGCTGCACGCCGGGCCAGGAGGGCGGGCCGGCCCACAGCAGGTGCTGCTCGGTACATAATGAGGAACAGGCAGGGGAAGGGGACTTTTTGTGGACCACGGTGGACACGCTAAGGCCCTGGTGTGGGCTGAGGCCCAGGCGTGTGCAGGGTAAACGCGGCCCCCCGGCCACGCTCAAGGGTGCTCTGCCTGCTTTGCTCTGTTTTCCACATCGAGTCCTACAGCCGCACTCGGGAGCCCTGCCGAAAACTCCGGGACGAGGCTGACCGTTAACTGCCCGCCTGCCGCTGGCCACCTGCCGCTCCGCTCCGGCCTCAGCCCCAGTCAGAATCTCGGTCTCAGGGCACCGTGCAAGAAGGGAGCCCAAGGGCCCGGCGGGCTTGTCCTTGGCCTGTGGCCCTGTCCCCAGGGAGGCCCTGCTGTCAGGTGCAGAAACACCACTCTGCCCGGCACCCTCGGGACAGACAGTGCCCAGAACTGTTCAGCTCCCACGGGCCAGGCCGGGGACCCACCCCCTCCCTCTTCCAGGACACGAGCCCTCACCGCTGTGACAGATTCATCTCCTTGGCCACTCGCTGGGACATGGCCACAGCAGCCACTCGGCGGGGCTCCGTGATGCCAATGATGCTGTTGTCACTGCAAGAGGAAGACAGGATACGTCAGCCGTGCTCGGGCCCACTTGTCTGTCCCACGGTCACTTGAGGTTCTGCGTCAGGACTCCTTGTACAGAGTGGTCCTCCCAAGAGGGGACCGCCTGGCGGGCCACACGCAGACGTCGCGACGGGAGGCTGGGGCCGGGCTGGCCTGAAGCCAGTGAGCATGTGCTCTGTGAGACGTGGGACCCGCTGAGGGGCTGGTGCCTGCTGTGCAGGCCACAGGCTACACAGAAGCCTGAGGCTGGACTTCTAGAAAGGTCTGCTTACTGCGCTGCTGGTGGCTGGCGTCTGGGACCGCATTTCGGGAGGGTTCCCGATCCTGACGGGGGGGGGGGGGGCTCTCCATGCCTGGACTGTTCGTACAAACTGTGGTTTATCCTGAGCACCTGCACCAGGCAGAGGGGATCTGACCCCAACCCACACCCTAGGTGCTCAGCTTCTACGCGGCTGGTCTGGTCCCACTTGCTGCTCCCGTGTGACCCGCCGGGGAGAGGGCCGTGAAAGCCGGCGCCGGCTCCTCCCAGACTCCACCGTGCGCACCTGTGCCCTCTGCCCGCCGTGTTTCGGGTCCTTTTGCTCTAAGAACTCCCATGTGTACAATGGCACGCTGGGTCCCGTGAGCCTTCCCAGCAAATTGACGAGCCTGGGGTGGTCTTGGGGACCCGTGACACACACGGGCCAAAGGTGCCAACAGGAGGCGACATTAATAAACACACCGCCCCACGTGCCAGGGACCGATCTGAGCCTTTTACACAAACCCTCTCATTTCCTCACATGACACCCGTGTGAAGTGGGTGCAAGGACTGCAGAGGGACACCGAGGCCCAGAGAGGTCAAGCAGCTTGGCCAAAGCCACACAGCATATAAATGGCGGAGCCGGGATTAGGCCCTGGGAGCCCCCCTCACAGTAACTCCCAGGGGTCACCCGAGGGGCCAGCGGGGACCCCGTGGCTGGCCCCTAGCCCCCACCTGCTGTAGCCTGCTTCGTAGAGAAACTGTGGCACCTGCGTGGTCTTCCCACTGCCTGTCTCCCCGCACACGATGACGATGGGGTGCTCGGCCACCGCCTCCATGATCACTTGCTCCTCAGCGAGAATCGGGAGCTTCAGCCGTTCTTCCTGGCAGAGAGAGGAAGTCAGCGCCCGGAGAAATGGGGAGGGGGCCCCGCAGAACGGCAGAGGGGCTCGGCGAGGCTCCGAAGGGAGACGGGGTTTCTAGAAAGGTGGCCGTGGGCGTGCGGATGCCGGGAGCCCTCCTAGCAAATCGGTGAGGCCCTGGCACGGGGGACAGAGACGGCGGCGGGACCTCCTGGGCCACCGCGGGTGTCCTCGGGGACAGCCTCGTGCACAAAGGGGACCCTTGAACAACTGTGTGGGGCTGCTTCCTCGTGCACAGATTTTCCCCATCAATACAGGACGAGGGGCGCCTGGCTGGCTCAGTCAGTAGAGCGTGATCTCAGGGTCCGGAGTTCAAGACACACATAGGGCGCAGAGATTACATTAAAAAAGAGGACCGAAGTATAAATGATTCCTCTTCCTTGTGATTCCCTTAGTGACGTTTTCTTTTCTCGACCTCACTTTTATTATAAGAACACGACATCTGATACGTGGAACGTATGAAACACACGTGGATCAACTGTTCTGAGTCGCGAGGCTTCTGGTCAACAGCAGGCTGTCAGGAGTTAGGTTCTCGGGCGTCAGAAGTTGTACGTGGGTTTCTGACCGCGGAGGGGGCTCAGAGCCTCCCCCCACGCTGTTCAAGGCTCGGAGGCATTACGTACTGAGGGAGTTTTACAAACTTACGCCTTCGCTGCGTGAAGCAGGCTAACACGTGAATTTAAAACGTTCTCCTCGGTTTCTGTTCTGCTCCATTTGTTTCAAAAACAAAGTGCTGGCCCCTCACGGCCCGAGGGCGGCTGGGACCCTCAGCCTGCAAACACTGCCCAAGGGCGAGCTTGGCATGCCGGAGAACCCTCCACGCGGAGAATACACGCGCGCGTGCCCAGCCGCACAGCGCGGCAGGAGAGGGCAGGAGACGACCCCAAACAAATGGGCCTTCGACCACACGCACCGACACGGACAAGTGAGTCTCCGAAACACAAAACCGACTTAACCAAAAAAATCAAACTGCAGGGAGACAAATGACGGGATGTCATTTAGAAAAAACAGGCAGAGCTACGTAACGACAGCTTAGGGACGTGTGGGGAAAAGCCACAGAAAAAGAACGGGGACGAAGTGGGGCGGGGGCAGCCGGGGCACGGGAGGGGGGGGGCCCAGGGGACTGCGGGAAGCAGATTCCCGCCCCACCAGCAGCCGTCTGACGGCACCCGAGGTCAGTCCCTGCAGCGGGAACCCCGGGGCACGCCACCGGCTTCTCAGAGCCGTCAGCTTGCCCTGATTAAACACGAGCACAAGAAGGTACCCGGAGCTGAAATCGGTTTCAATAAACAGAGCTTCCTCTTACCCAGAACCCTGCACTGATGTTTTCTCTTCTTTTTTTTTCACCCATTAAAAGGAAGGAGCTGGTCGCATCCCACCCGTTTCCACAATACAGTCTGTGGTCTGCAACAGCCCCTGTAGGACCCAGGAGGTCTCCTGCCTCAGGGCCTTTGCTCGTGCGGCTATCTGCGAGGGGCAGCCGCTCTCCTCCGCGCCTGCTTGTCTCCGAGCTCCTGCCCTAGACGCCTTCCCAGGCCCTCCTGCTCTCCCGCTTCCCGGCACCCAGTCTCCTCCATGGCTCTTGTCCCCGTTCACAGCAGTGGGGGTGCAGCCAGCTGCCCTCGCCCC
>PJEM01006961.1:89638-103271 GCA_004023845.1 Helogale parvula
CCCTGCCCCTCAGCACCCCCCCCCCCCCGTGCCCTCGGCACCCTTTCCCCATACCCTCAGCACCACCCCCCTGCGAGCTCCTCACAGGCACAGACACAGAGCAGCAAACCTGCACTTCAGGGGAGCGGTTCACAGGGATGAAGACGGCCGGCTTTGCCGGGGGCCTGGCCACGGCGGAGGCTGGGGCCGGAGAAGGCTGGCTGCCGGACTCGGTGCTCCCGGTCCCCTGCCCCGGCGGAGCTGGGAGCGTCCCCGCACCAGCCTCCTCCACCGGCTCCGCGGCAGGGGCCTCGGGGGCCTCAGACTCCACCGAGGACGCGGACGACTCGTCTTCTGTCTCCTCTTCTGTCTCCTCGCGGGAGCGCTTCCGGCCGGCCCCGCTGAGACTGCTGATCCTCTGCCCCGGGCCTTCGATCTTGTCAGACCTCCTGCGGGGACGGCCAGAAGTCAGGCACAGGGCCCGAGGACGGGCCAGTCAACCTGGCACAGCTCTGTTACTATACGCCCCTCAGAAGCCAGGAGTCAAAGGACACTCCTCCCACCTCAGGGCCTTTGCACTTGCTGTTCCAGCTCCCCGTGTAGAAGTCTTCCCTCACTCCACTCAAATGTCACCCATCAGGGACTCCGCCAGCTCCCTCCACCCTCCTTCCCTCATTATGCTCTGCCGAGTGCAGAACACGTACGTATTCATGTGACTGCTGCCCCCCCCTTGTGATTAGGATGCAGGCTTCCTAAAGGAGCTCACTTATGATTTTACTTCCGGGTCCCCTCTATCCCCAGGGCCTAGAGGACAGTCTGGGACACAGTCTGCACTCAGAGCAGCCACAAGCACACAGTGCCTACAGGGAGCAGGCCGACAGTAAGACCACCATGCGCCGGGGCAGGGGCACATGGGCTCCGCTCAGGGTCGCTGTCCCGTGGGAACGCCCTCTGGCGGGGCTCAGGGCCAGGTGGGGACCCGAATTTTAAGGTGAAATCAAATCCTTTCTCCTTCATTTCTTTTTGAAGGTTTAGATTTGAGACAGAGAAAGAGGAGGAGGGGCAGAGAGAGAGGGAGAATCTTCAGCAGGCTCCCTGCTCGAGGCAGAGCCGGATGCGGGGCTCAATCCCAAAGCCCTGGACTCACACCCTGAGCCAAAATCACGAGTCAGACGCTCAACCCGCTGAGCCACCCAGGTGCACCCCGTCCCCCCCCCCCCATCTAACTGGTGAATGTCGGTGGCAGTGGGTGGGACAGGGTCTCCCTAGAATTCACGTCCACAGACTCAGAACATGACCTTCTTGGAAACGGGGTCTTTGCAAATGGAATTCAGGTCAGATGAGGGCACCGTGGATCAGGGTGGGTCCTGAATCCACTGCCTGGCGTCACAAGAAAAGACGCAGATGCAGAGGAGGCCACGGGAGACACGGACACGGAGATGTGCTGGGAGACAGGACGGCGGAGGCAGGGACCGCGGTGTCGTGTCTACAGGAAGGAACCCCCAGGTCGGCCGCCAACCACCCGAATGCTGGGGGAGAGGCAAGAAACGGCCGCCCCAGCTTCCACGAGAGAATCCACCTCCCTTGTTTCGGGGCACCCGGCCTCGGGCGCTTCGGGACGGCTGCCGGGACACCGAGCGCACCCGCAAAACCCCGAATGCCTGCTCAGCACCGTGCGAGCCAGACCGGACCTGCCGATACGCCGAACGGAACCCCCGACCACCCGACCACCCGAAAGCCCGAAAGCCCGTCGGCGTAATCGTCTGCGCCAGAGCCGGAGAGGCGGCACGCAGGCCCCGGGGCGCAGGAGCCGGCAGGTCCGCGTGTGTCGGCCGGAGTCACTTCACCAGGGCCCCCACGCAGTGGAAGTGTGTTGGCGAGTCGGCACGACGGCCACAGCAAATGTCTTTTCTCCTTGGTCACCCGGGGGCCCATCCCCCTCCACCCCGCCCCCGGGCCCTGGCAGGAGGGCCCCCGACTCACTGTTTGACGCGGTACATGCGGTCCCCGGTGCCCAGCTTGGAGGTGGTGTAAAAGAGTTTCAGCTCGGCTTCTGACACCTGGACTTCACTCAGCTTCTGCAGCATCTCCGCTCGCTGGGGAAGATGAGAGCGTCGGGCGCGTGACCGGGGACTGTCCCTTCAGAAAGGGAGGGGGCCTGGGGGCAGCGCCTGGGGGCTCAGTCGGTGGAGCATCCGACTCTTGATTTCGGCTCAGGTCACGAGCTTGCAGTTCATGAGTTCGAGCCCCACAGCAGGCCCTGCGCTGACCGCCCAGAGCCTGCTTGGGATTCCCTCTCTGCCCCTCCCCTGCTCGCATTCTCTCTCTCTCTCTTTTTAAATTCTTTTAATGTCTTTATTTTATTTTGAGAAAGAGAGAGACAGAGAGTGAGCAGGGGAGGGGCAGAGAAAGAAGGAGACACAGAATCTGAAGCAGCCCCCAGGTTCTGAGCTAGCGGTCAGCACAGAGCCCGACGCAGGGCTCGAACCCACGAACTGTGAGATCATGACCTGAGCCGAAGCTGGCCGCTCAACTGACTGAGCCACCCAGGTGCCCCTGGCACTCTCTCTTAAAAATAAACTTAAGAATTTTTTTTAAATTAAAAACTATAAAAAAAGAGATCACTTGAAAAATAAAATTAAAAAAAAAAAGGGAGATCCTGCCTCAGATTTTGGCCTTGCTAACACCGAGGCTTCTTATTTTTAGTTTAAACTTTTTTTTTAACATTTATCTTTGAGAGACAGAGCATGAGCAGGGGAGGGGCAGAGTGAGAGCGAGAGACAGAATCCGAAGCAGCTCCAGGCTCTGAGCTGTCAGTGCAGAGCCCGAAGTGGGGCTCGAACTCACGAACCGTGAGATCATGACCTGAGCCGAAGTCGGCCTCTCAACCAACTGCCCCACACCTAGGTTTTTAAACCCAAGGTCCGACTGAGAAGCGCGTCGCGGCACGGCGGTCTTCGTTAACGTGAGCCGGGGGCTCTCCCCTCCTGGGACGGAGAAACGGGGCTCTCTCTGCATCACTGTGTGTCATAAGCGATCCTCCGCCGTCCAGATGCCCGTCCGCGGGAGACCGACTAAACAAAGGAGGGTCCACGTGCACAAGGCAGGGCTCCCCAGCTGTGTCACTGGGACCGGAGGCTCTCGCGTGACAGGGCAAGCGGTCCCCGCGCCACCGTCAAGAGAGCAGCGTGTGGGGGCGGGGAGAGCTGGTCTCTTTCCGCTCAGGTTTTAATTCCTGAAATCACATATACGCATCTTATATGTGTTTCCGCCTAAGTATTTTGCAATCAACAAAAGGAAAACCATGCACAGAACAGTGAGAAAAAAACACTGCCCAGGACTGAAAGGAGACACTCGGGATGGTGAGTCTCCCTGCAGTGAGGGCCCTGGGGCTGAGTGTCAGGGCTGCGAGCGGGGGACCCCGCGTGGTGACCCTGATGGGAAGTCAAATGTGAATCCCAGGAAGTCTCCAGACTGGGGTTTCTCGGGCTCCGCACCGCAGCCCTGGTGCCCAGAGAACGCTCGGTTGTTGTGTGAGCTGCAGCCGCGCAGGGGCACCTCGGGCTCCAGGCCCCCAACCCTGTGCCTCCAGACATGGCCGGATGTCCCGTGGGGGCAAAACCATCCCTGCCTCAGATCCAGACACCACTTCCAGGGCATTCGGAGGGCGGACGGGGGTATTTAACTTCACCGCACAGACGAAGGTTCACAAAACACACTCTGGGAAACTGCAGACAAGCAACCCGATTTCCTTCCACAAAGGACAAGGGGGTGGGGGGCGGGGGAGACAAAAAAAGAGGTGGGTAGGGGAGCATTTATGAAGCAACCGGAAGTTTGACCATTTGCTGGGTAGTTGATATTTTTTAAAAATTTAGGCGTGCTAACGGTCTTGCGGTTATTTTAAATGGCGCTTACTTTAGAGATACGGTTGAAACTGGTTATGGATAAAATGTTACGCGTAGGAGGCTGAACGGTGGCCCCCGACTCAAAGGAGACACCCGTGTCCCTGGATGTGCTCTTGTTTGGAAACGGTCTCTTCGGATGTAACTAAGTTAAAGATCTCGGGATGAGACACTGATTATCCAGCTGGGTCCTAAATCCCAAGATAAGTGTCCTTAGTAGATGCGCAGAGAGGACGGCCATGTGAAGACGGGCCAAGGACGCCGGGGGCCACCCAAAGCTGGTGGATCCTCCCCTAGAGCTTTCGCAGGGAGCACGGCCCTGCCGACACCGCGATCTCAGACTCAGGCTTCCAGAACTGCAATGGAATACTTCCCTGTGGTTGTACGCTGTCCAGGCAGCGGCCTCTGCCTCAGCAGCCGCGGACGCCGATACGGACGTGTGCTTCCCAGGCTTTGAACTGGGAGGTGGGAAAGTGGCCGTGCGGGGGGACCGCGGGCTGGCAGCTGCTGGCACTGGTGACAAGCACATGAGTCCAGCACACTAGGATCTCCGCCTCTGCAGATGTTTGAATTTCCCGTGACGAAATTCATACCGTAAAAAAGTATGAAGGGAGCGGCGCCTGGGTGGCTCAGTTGGTTAAGGGCCCCACTCTTGATGTCGATTCAGGTCATGATCTCAGATTTGTGGATCTGACCCCACATCCGGCTCTGTGCTGATGGCGCGGAGCCTCCTTGGAACTCTCTCTCCCTTTCTCTGCCCCTCCCCAAGTCATGCTCTGTCTCTCTCTCAAAATAAATACATAAACTTAAAAAATATTTACAGGGACGCCTGGCTGGCTCAGTCGGTTGAATGACCAACTTCAGCTCAGGTCATGATCTCGTGGTTCGTGGGTTCAAGCCCCGTGTTGTGCTCTGTGCTGACAGCTCAGAGCCTGGGGCCTGTCTCGGATTCTGTTGTCTGTGTCTCTGCCCCTTCCCTGCTCACACTGTCTCCCTCTCTCTAAAATAAATAAAACATTAAGTCTGACTTCGGCTCAGGTCAAGATCTCACAGTTCATTAGTTCGAGCCCTGCCTCAGGCTCTGTGCTGACAGCTCGGAGCCTGGAGCTGCTTCAGATTCTGTGTCTTCCTTTCTCTCTGCCCCTCCCCTGCTTGCGCTCTCTCTTACTCTCTCTCAAAAATAAATATTGAAAAAAAGGTTTACATTCTCCAGAATAAAGTTAAAAAATGAATGACACAAGATGACTGATTAGGACAAATAAGCAAAGATGAGGGCGCTGACACACCAGCTCCCCCATTAACAAGCGCGCGACCTCAACAGACCTGGGCCCATCAGCCCGGCCCGGGGCGGCTCCTGGACGGCCCGACGCTCTGGAGCCATGTCAGCCACGGGAGGCCACGGAATTTAAATTAAGATTACACCACATAAAAAGTTCAATTCCTCAACCTTGCTTGCCCCACAGGCACAGTGATTACTGTAAGGGATTACGCAGACACAAAGCACGCCCCTCATTCCGGAAAGTTCTACCAGAGGGATCCACGCACAGACCCTGACATAACAGGCGTACCTGGCTCTTCTTCGCCTTCTGATCTAAGATTTTCTGCAGTATTTTCCGCTCTTTCTTGGTCAGAGGCTTCTTCTCCTTCTTCGCCAGGGGAGGGGCTTTGGGCTTCTTTTTCTTCTTTCCCGGCAAAACGAGCGCGTTGCTTGCATCAACTCCTTTCAGCGTGCCCTGACCTGAAATGACACACCTGTCTGAGCCCCAGCCCAGGGACCAGAGACTGCAGAGACCTGCGGTACCCGGCATTCAACATCAGTGCCACTGGCTCGGGTGGCAGGTCTGTGTGTGTGTGTGTGTGTCCGTGCCGCCTCTCATGGGCGCCCCCCACCCTGTGTGCGAGCCCCGAGCAACCCCACAGCAACGGGGTGCGGGCCCATCACGGTTCACTCAGCTGTGTACCCAGCACCTGCCACGAGGGCCAGCGCACCTGCACCCTCGTGGTTGGGGGAGGGGTGCCGGGAGGGAGGGCACACGAGACAGCAGTGCTCCCCTCAGACTCTGGCCTGCTCCTGGCGGACCTGTGAGGTCCACACTACTTTCCGGGCGCTGCCACAGCATCCTCCTCAGACGTGCGGGCAACTAAGTCCCGATTTTGTACATATCTATTTTTACTTTTATTTAAAACAATTTTTTAATGTTAATTTTTGAGAGAGAGAAAGAGGCAGAGCACGAGCTGGGGAGGAGCAGAGAATCCAAAGCAGGCTCCAGCTCTAAGCTGGCAGCACAACCCACCAGCCGTGAGATCACGACCTGAGCCGAAGCCAGACGCTCGACCAACTGAGCCACCCAGGCGTCCCATGCACCACACCTGTTTTTAAATGTCACAGTCGGAAAGTATACAGTCTAGACCCAAATTTGGCTACCATGTTACTCTTCAACTCAACCTGCTGGGGTCGCCTCGCCAGCGTTCCGCGGGGGACCCTATCCGACCCTTACTATCTCCTCTGGCTCCGTCCGTCTTTCTTTGTGTCACAGAACGCAGGAGAGAACAAGACAGTTTTAAGCAATCCAAGCGGTCCATTCTGCAATTCTCACATGAGACAGAATTAAAAGCAAGAAAAGAAAGAGTGTACAGCCAGCATTTCCCAGAGACTCCAAATCGTGTGCCATGTAGGTGCTCTGACAGGAAGAGCACATGCGCGTGTGTCCTGATTGCAAGATTTCTTGGTTTTGATAGATATAAGCCACACCAACAGCAGCCCTTTGGGATCCTCAATTTTTAAGAACACAAAAGGGTCCTCGGTCCAAAAATTTGAGAACCGCGGTGCTATAGACAAAAAAAATAGGGGATGTGATAACAACAAAAATCAGGACGTGGGTGGTGATGTTGGGTCAGTGGTCGGGGAAAGCTCTTCGAAGGAGGTGATGTGATGTATGGGTTTTTTTTAATGTTTTTTAAAATTTATTTTTGAGAGACAGCGCGAGCAGGGGAGGGTCAGAGAGAGAGGGAGACACAGAATCAGGAGCAGGCTCCAGGCTCTGAGGTAGCTGTCAGCAGAGAGCCTGACGCAAGGCTTGAACCCATGAACCATGAGATCATGACCTGTCAGCAGAGAGCCTGACGCAGGGCTTGAACCCATGAACCGTGAGATCATGACCTGAGCCGAAGCTGGACGCTTAACCGATTGAGCCACCCAGACGCCCCTGATGTATGTTTTTATAAGTCTCCTGTTGGCCACTCAGGAAGGCAGGGATGATTGGAGATGTCCTGAGGTGAGAAGAACTTTCCCCAATCTTTGGGCCTAAGAGACTCAAGGCCCTCTGCTCCGATCACCTCCTCCAAAACTCTGATAGGGAGCAGGCCGGCTGGTCCTCCCAGATCCGTTTCACAGAAGAGAAAACTGAGGCACGGAGATGTTAGGCTGTTTGGTCAGCCCCCAGCCTATCCGTGCACCTTCTGAGGAGGAAATCCCGGCTCCAGATTCCCACTCCGACATTCTCTCTGGTCACCGCGCTGCCTTTCCGGCCCAACGAGAGCGTCGAACAGGCGACCAGCCAGGGGTCAAGGGACGCAGGCTCTTCCAGAAGCCCTGCTCTCCCACCATCCACCTCGAGTCAGGGCCCACTGTTTCCTGATGTTTAACTCGGCTTGGGCCTCAGAGCACGTGCACGCAGCTGGGTGAGTCCGACCCCTTTCGGGAGCCCGCACGACGCCTCTGAAAGGACTCAGTCACTTGATCTCACCTGTCCTGCACAGCTGGCGCCATCCAGGTCACGGACAGCTTCCCACAGGTCCCCCTCTCCTTCCCTGATCCCGCAACATCTAACGCAGATGGCGGTCCTCCTCCACGGCACCCACGACCTCGCTCTCCAGAGCCCCCCTCCCCATCACCTTCTCCTCCAGGGCAGGACTCATTCCCTCGGCTGGTCTGGCCTTTAAATGAACAAATACCAGGGCGCCTGGGTGGCTCAGTTGGTTAAGTGTCCGATTTCGGCTCAGGTCGTGATCTCACGGTTTGTGGGTTCAGGCCCCGAGTCAGGCTCTGTGCTGACAGCTAGCTCAGAGCCTGGAGCCTGTCTTTGGATTCTATATCTCCCTCTCTCTCTGACCCTCCCCTGCTTGCGCTGTCTCTCAAAAACATAAATAAAAAAATGAATGAACAAATACTATCTACTCACAGATGACTCCAAATTCCCATCTCCGCAGGGATGGGCCTCTCTCAAGCAGCTGCCTGCCTACCCTGGCCGCCTGGGTATCGAACAGGACCCCCAGACCACTCATCTCCCAAACCTGGTTCTTGGTCTCCCAAGCTGCCCACCGCTGCCTTCTCCACCCGCCTGGGAGTCATTTTCGAGTCCCTCTTCTTGGGTGCACGCCGCCAGCAAATCCTGTGCGCTCCACGGTCAAACCGCAGCCTGAACGCCACCAGCTCACCTGCTCGCTGGGTGAATGAACCAACAGGCTCCTAACCAATTGCCATGGGTCCACGGAACCTGCTGCTGCTTCTCCGCTGCACCACAGCCACGGGGATGCTGTTACAGCATAAGCCTCCGTCCCCCTGGGGCGCTAAGCCCTGCCCTGGCCCCAGTCCTCACCAAGGCTCCCCACGGGATCCTACAGGATCTTACCCCCATTTCTTCTTTCACCTCCACCCAGCTACTCTCGCTGCCTTCAGGCCTTGGCTCAACACTTTCTCCGGGAGGCCTTCCCTGCCCACCCTACGGGACGCTCCAACCCATCCAAACACCGACTCTGCTTTGTCTCCGTAGTATTTAGACCCTCACAACATCCTGTGTAGCTTACCTGTCTGCCTTGGCCTGTCTCCTCCCAAGGCATCTAAGACTCTTTTTTTTAAATCTCCTCTTCCCGTTATGTCTCCTAAAATTAAGTCCTGGCGGTGCCTACTAACAAGGAATCTGAGAAGAAATCTCAAGCAGCCGAGCTGAGCAGGCAGGTTTGGGCTAAACATACATGTTCGGGGGTCGCTGGCAAGACTGGAAAACAGCCATAGGAATCGACGGAACTGCCTTATTTTTTTTTTTAATTTTTTTTTTAACGTTTTATTTATTTTTGATACAGAGAGAGACAGAGCATGAGAGGGGGAGGCGCAGAGAGAGAAGGAGACACAGAACCGGAAACAGGCTCCAGGTTCTGAGCTAGCTGTCAGCACAGAGCCTGACGCGGGGCTTGAACCCACGAATGTGAGATCTGACCTGAGCTGAAGTTGGAGGCTTAACGGACTGAGCCACCCAGGCGCCCCGGAACTGCCTTATTTTATGGCCCACATTCCCCAGGCTGCTAACCTAGGACTGGGAGTACCTGGCCGGCTCAGTGGGAAGAGCACCCGACTCGTGATCTTAGGGTCCTATGTTCGAGCCCAACGCTGGATGCGGAGATTACTTACATAAACAAAACTTCAAAAAGTAATAAACTAGGGCCGGACTCATTGGGGAGAAAGCCCCGGGACTGTGCCAAATTCGCCGTTAAAACCACACCGTCACTGTCTCGCCTTCTCTGCATCATATGAGAGGAGGTTCCTCCCGCTTTCCCCCGCCCCACAGTCGCGGAGCCCTTCGGCCCCTCCCCGAAACCCAGCCCCCGTCCCGGATGCCTTACCCTCTAGTTCCAGCAGGACGGGGGGCGGCTCCGGGGGGCCCTTCGAGGGGCCGGGGGTCACCTGCTGGCGCCCCTTGACGTTGTAGCGACGGCGCAGCTTCCCCATGGCTCGGGGTCCCGTAGGGGTTACAACGGGCAGCGGGAGCGGCGCACCCCAAAGCCCAGCCCACGTGGGTTCCCAGGCCCCAGATTCCGGTCGCGAGACTTCCGGGATGCACTCTCGCGAGAGCTGGAAACAACGTCTGGGGGCGGAGCTAGAGGCGGGGCCTGCGGAAAGGCAGGGCGGGGCCAGGTTAGAGGCGGGAACAGGCCTGAGGTCACCTGGGAGGCCTGAGTTTAAGCTTGGGCCGGTGCGCACGTGGTGTTGGCTGAGTCTCTAAATCTGAGTTAACTGCTAATACTAACTTGGCTACTTGGGAGTAGGACTGTATTGTCACCTTTTCAAATACAGCCCCGCCCCCATGCAAACTACTTCTCTGCTTTTTTTTTTGCTCATTTACAGTTTCTGTTATTCCTATAAGAAACATAATTAGTTGTGTAGTAAAAAGGCACAAAATATTTCCATTACAGGGACAGAAGAACTAAAAGAAGAAAGCATCCATTAGGCGGCTTTAAACTCTCATTACCATATCACATTGTCTGTAGTGCACTCGGAAATAATTTATTTTCTGAATCCTGTAATTATCTTGCGTGCAGAACCGTGCAGCATTTTTTGTGTTAAAAGCATGAATGCATTAAGGGCAGACATTTAAAACTGAAAAACAGGTGAAGGCATTCGGATTTATTTTAGAATTTTATTTTAATGTTTATTTACTTGAGACAGAGAGTGTGTGCTCAAGCTGGAGAGGGGCAGAGAGAGAGGGAGAGAGAAAATCCCAAGTAGGCTCCCCACTGTCAGTGCGGAGTCCAGCCCGGGCCGAACTCACCAACTGTGAGTCCAAATTCAGGAATTGTGGGATCGTGAGTCGTAGGCTTAACCGACTGAGCCACCCAGGCCCCCCTTATTTTAGAATTTTAGAAAGGAACCTAGAACAAGATCTGACTGCAAAGTAGGTAAGCAGTAAATAGTTACTGAATGTAATAATAAACGAATGAATAAATGAAGGACATGATTGCATAGGCTTCCTACTTTCCCCCAAATTCAACACAGGTGGTCCATGAGAGGACTTAGTGCGTGTATGAACATGTTGATAAAGTTACATATTGCATTTCAGGGAGGAGGGAGAATAATTAGCATATGAAACTTCTGGTTTCATGGGTTTTATTGCTGGCAATGATACTGATCTGCAGTTTTTTGTTTAAATATGTTTAAGTAAATAAAAGGTGTGTCCATATTAAAATTAAGTAGGTAACAGTAACTTCTCCTATAGTTTCTTTATATACCAAGTATTATCTCCAGAAAATATAATGTTGTATAAAACAAGAAGGAAAAGACATAGGGGCAACTGGGTAGCTGAGTCTGTTAAGCATCTGACTCTTGACTTCAGCTCAGGTCATGATCTTATGGTATGTGGGTTTGAGTCTCGCATCTGCCACTGTGCCAACAGTGTAGAGTCTGCTTGGGATTCTGTCTCTTTTCTGTCTGCCTCTGCCTCTCTCTCCTTCTCTCTCTCTCTCTCTCAACAAACTTGAAAAAAAACCTCACAAGACATATATACAAAAACGTATTTCTCATAAATATGTTGAAAAACCGAACACAGGAGCGCCTGGGTGGCTCAGTCGATTGAGCGTCTGGCTTCGGCTCAGGTCATGATCTCACGTTTTGTGGGTTCGAGCCCCGCATCCGGCACTGTGCTGCCAGCTAGCTGAGAGCCTGGAGCCTGCTTCAGATTGTGTCTCTCTGACCCTCCCCCGATCACTCTGTCTTTCTCTCTCTCTCAAAAATAAATAAGACATTAAAAAAAAAACAACCACACACACAAAAAAGCATGCTGTGTGATCCCATGTACATAAAGTTCAAAAACAGGCAAAGTTAAGTCCCTAAATTTTGGAGGGGAAATAGTGAGTTCCCCCAGGAAGCTGTTATTATTCCATTTCTCCACGTGAGTGCTGGTTACCTCATGTGTTGTTTAAATTCATAAAGAAGCATGTTATGATTTCGGTATTTTCTGTGTGTATGCTCTACGTCAGTAAACGTTTTCCTAAAAAATAAGAACTTAAAATATATGGCCAATAAATACAGAAAGCTTCACCAAGAATCCAGAAAAGTGTAAGTTCAAAAATAAAGTACAATGTTTTTCACTCTTTGGATTGGCAAAGGTTAAGTTTTGTTTTCCTGGTTATCTCAAAAAAAACGGTTGGACTCCATTTGGTTTAGGCCCTTGTGATGCATTTGGTTATTATGGCTTATCAGCGTTTTAAAATCAAAAATCTTTCTTCACCTCGTATACCATTTATTTACTGAAGAAACGGGGTCGTGTGCCCCATAGGATGCCCCACATTCTGGATTTGACCGATGGCTTCCGCTTCTTACTTTCTCCTCTGTCCCCGTATTTCCTGTAAATTGGTGGTTAGCTTTAGAGACCAGATCGGGTTAAGGTTCAAAGTGTGTTGGCAAGAATCCAACCAAGGTGGGGCAGGTATGTACTTCCTGCTTCCAGGGTTTGACCCGTCCAGGTCAGGACCGCGGGGCCCCTCCATTTTCAAGTTGGCCACCAAGCATTCACCTCTTGGTCTCCGTCTCTTGGTGGCCAGCGCCCGGATCCATCTTTCACTGAGGGCTGCAAAGTGATTCTCTAACTCATTGGCTCCCTCCTCATCTGCCAGCTGGACTTCTCTTCAGAGAACTTTCTCTCCTCCCCCGTTTTGTGATGCTGAAATGCAGTTGGTCAGGAAGGGCAGGAGGAATGCCTGATGCTCTCACTTTAATTCAGAATTTCAGAGTGAATGAATGGATGGGTGAGCTGGTGCCCGTGCCGTCGCCAACGGTGGCCACGGATTGGGGAGCAGTATAAATTCAGGGACATTCACGTATCTGGTTTTCCAATCAGTGACGGTCATCATCAGGGACGGTCATCATCCTTGCCGAGGCCGATGCAAGTTTTACCAGCACAGCCTCCTTCTGACAGAAAAGTTAAAAATAACAATTACTATTTTTTTAAAGGTCAACCGCCGCCCCCCCGCCCCCCCGTCCCCCTCCCGCTCGGCGGCGGCGGGGAGACAAACCCCTCCGGCCGCACTAACCGCTCGCGGGGGTCGTTGGCCCGCTCGTGGGCCGCCTCCCCGCGGCCGGGGGCGGGGCGAGCGCGGCGGGGCCGTCGCGGCTGTGCGCGCGGGGCGGGGCAGGTGGCGCTGCGACAGCGGCGGCGGCTGACAGAGGCGCGGCGCGCGGCCCCCCGAGCGCGCCAACGCGGTCCCCGCCGGAGCCGCCGCGTCCCCGGTGCGGCCCTCGGCCCCGCTCCCGACCCCGCACCCCGCCGGCCGCAGGATGGGCGCGCGCGCCTCGGCCGGGCCCCGGGCCCGGGCCGGCCTCCGGCTGCTGCCGCTGCTGCTGCTGCTGCTCGGGCTCCTGGCCCCGGGCGCGCAGGGGGCGCGGGGCCGCGGCGGCGCCGAGAAGAACAGCTACCGCCGCTCGGCCAACACCTTCTCGCAGAGCGTCAGCAGCCTGTTCGGCGAGGACAACGTGCGCGCCGCGCAGAAGGTGGGCGCCGGGCCCGAGCCCGCGGTCACCTTGCCCCGGCCGCCGCGCACCTGGCTCCCGGGGCCGGCCTGGGCCGCGCGCGGCCGCCGGGGCCGCCGGGCGGCGGGGCGGGGGTGGGGGGGGGGAGGCCGGCCTGCGCCCCGCGGCCTCCGCGGCCTGCGGCCCCCCGCGCGCGGCCGGCGGCGGGACGGGCGGCCGGGGGCGGCGCGCGGCCGGGGCGCAGGGCCGCGGGCGCCCTCCGCTCGGCGCCGCACTTCTCCTTGGACCTTGGCCGCCGGCGCGGCGCGGCCCGGGCGGCCCCTGGGCTGCGCTCCCGCCGGCCGCGCCTCTCATTCATTCATTCCGCGCGTTTGAATGAGCACCTACTGTGAGCCGGGCGCTGCGCCGGCTGCCCGGGGGCGCCCTGCCCTCTCCCCGGCGACCCCGCTCTCCCCGCTGCGACCCGCTTCCCCGGAGCACCCTAGGCCCTCCTCCTTCCTCCTTCCACCGCGAT